>JAMQGT020010000.1:0-81962 GCA_024447675.2 Pterophyllum scalare
ATCTACTCATTTTGTGCTGACAGTAATGATTTTTGTTGCAGTATAAAACATCCAAGACGCCAGAGCCTTCAATTTTGGTGTAGTGAAATTGTATTGGTAATTAGCACTAATTGGCAGATGTGTCTGTACGTTGCACACACACATTTATGAATGCAACTTGCTAATCAAACTAGCTAGTGTTAGTTGATGACTCACTCTTATCTAAATATTGTCACTTCTGACTCAACAAAACCCCAACAAGGCTCAAAACATGAAGTCAAAAACCAGTGGGTGGCTTTCTTTCTCTTATATAGAGTGCGTGACAGTGGGGACAAAGAATTGTCTTTTAACAGGAAGAGACCAGTTAGAAACATTACCCTGAGAAACATAAAATACAATAACTGAGGGTGAGCTTGGTAAGCCTGGTATTGTCACATTTCTTAGAGGAAACAGTAGACTGCACAGCATGAATATTATGACTTTAGATGTATGCCTTTATACTTGCCTATTAGAAGATAACTTACCTTTACTTTATTCATTTATTTCAATAAAATATTGAAATATCTTTTTATATAGTATTTATTTTAAGGTGCAGAGCAGTGTGAAAGTACAGAGCCAGCGCTCAGAGCATGAAACCCAAACTGTATGTTGTGACTTCAAAGTAGGAGATCATCTGTTCTCAAGGGTGATAGAAAACATGGAATCTTTTGCTCTATGATTTCTGAGTTGCTTTCCCCCCGACATTCTTTTCATACATAGGTTTTTTTTTTTTGGACAATGAAACAGGATAGATACACACTGAAAGATACACATCCAGCATTTCTTGGGGTTTTTTTTTTGTTTTTTTTTAATGAAAAATGCTTCAAAATTTGTTGTCTCCCATTTTTTCATGTTGCAAACCCATAGATACCCTCCGGTCTGAAAAAGCAACTTGAACCTGCATTCTTTCTCAAAAATAACCCTCTGCCCACCTGCTCAACATCAGCAAATACTCTGTCGCTAGTACCAGGTCATATTTCACACGATGTTCCATTTTTGTCTCCGCTGATGTCAGTGAGGATGAAAGGATATGCTAATTGGCTAATGACTTAATTGTCAAGTTGTTAGCCAGTGAGGGTGCAGTATCCCTCAGTTTCTCAAGCAGACATCTGGCTTCAGAAAGCGACAGTGAAAACAAAATGAGACTTTACTAATTGGGGCTAATGTCACAGAGGATACACCTATCTTTAACATACAGTAAATCTATCAGTAAATTTTGGGTCTAGTCATGCACTCTGCAGCCACTTCTCAGTAATAATTAAACAGGCCTCTCCATCCTTACTCCTGGTTAGAAGCAGAGTGAGACTAGTGTTGGCTGGTAACTCAGCACCTCACCCTTTCATCCAAATGTGGCGTAGGCTAAAAAAAGTGTACAGCAGGCAACAGTGAAAGTGCATTTCATCAAATTTGAAATGTCCTGTTTTGGAACTGACATTTCTACGATTGTTAAGAGGATTTATGTAGGGAAGACTGAATCAGACTGTTTATTACTCCATCGATGCATTCTAATACATGGCCTCATTCTGATCAATAGTTAACTGATATCACCACAGAGTTAGTAAAATGCACATCATGTGGGCAGAAAACTTCAATGAGCTTTATTAAATTCTGTTGCAGATGGTGAAAGGTGATTAGAGAAAGTTCTTCCCCGACACAGTACTGCATGAAGTTAAGCACCGTGATCAAAAGGCCAACTGCTTTGCCAACTTTTAAAACTTTTAAAAATAGGAGGCAGAAGAGAAAATATGCCATCTGAACATTTTTCAGTATTTAACCTGTTTTATAAATAGATTTAGGTCGTTGTCCATTGATCAAACCCTTTATATACAGATAATTACAACACAAACATATCCATAAGCAGGTATCTTTCAACAAAAATGCATCAATTAACAAGCCAGAAAGCACATTCTGCCCCTCATTTACTTTTATTTTTGTTTGCTTTGTTTTGTTTGCATCATTTGCACCATTTGTAAAAGAAAAGGATTTCTGGCTGGTTAGTTGAGCTTATTTTTATGAAAAATCCATTTTCTTATTAACCATATTACTTTTAACAATCCAGAAGAAATATACAGTCACAGACAGACAGGATAGAAATCATATGTACATAAATAAGACTTACTGTACAGCGTGCGCTCTGTGGATGCAGACATAAATACAGGAAAAAACTTAAATACAAACAATTAATATCTGCTTTGATGCAGTACATTTCCAATGGCACACCAAGATACTGGAGTTAACTTGAGCATATAATGTCTCCCACCAGCTTTAACAGGCATGAGGGTGCTCGCCAAAGTAAGAATACAGACACATTTGGCTTTACAGTTTAAAGGGAACTGAGTGGGAGAGGTGTAGTGCTTCTGCGCTTCCACGCAATGATTACACACACATTTGGAGTTTCAGTGCATAGTTTTAAACTCAGCATTTTGATTATGTGATCATGTGCAACACATGAACTCAGGCAAACAAGAAAAGCATCAGCTGGTGTGCAGAAGAGATTTAAAACATCTGAGTAGTGTTAACTAAGGGTGCATATGGCTTTCTACACCTCGTGCAGCTTTTACATGAGGGTTACATCAAACACTGATGCTTTCTTTTCTGGTCTCCTCTCCAGTGTGGGACTTAAAACAAAAAACTGGAGGCAAGCAAGGCCAACCAATCTAGGACTCGACTCTGCCCGCTTCCTTTGACACAAACAGCTTTAAGGCTTGGTTTACTTCCAAACACAATAAAACTTGAACAAAACAGAAAAGAAATTTTCATACAGGAATTCAAAAACTAAATAAAACAAACACATTGCATTTAACAGAGAATGTCTCAAAGATCACGAATGTGCCAGCTTTAGTATTTTACCATTTATGCTTGGATACAGTAATTTATTAGTTGAATAATTTATTTTTTATTAGCTGAAAAACAAAGGCCCCGATCTTTTAGCTTTCATATGATTTAACCTTCAGCCAAGGATGACTTTGCTACAGGGTACCAGTGAGGCACATGAGAACAAGCACGTGTATGGTGAGCAGGTAAGCCAGAAAGAAATATCGAGAGCGAGTGCGACTTGTCAGCAGCCTGGAGAAGTAAAGGCTCCTGCCTCTGAGCCACCGCCGACACGCCACCATCCCACCTTTCACCTGCAAGTACAAACAGGAGCAATCAGAGAAATGCTTAGATTTACACTACAGATGCTCTAGGGAAGCCTTTACTGCACAGGCCTGAATATAAGATGACATTCAATAAAAAAAAATTAAAAATCACAATTAATCACAAAAAGAGTTTTTGCAGTCCAAACGTGTCGGTCTCCATCTGTTAAAAAAAAAAAAAAATACCTGAATTTAAATTTTTGCTATTTTCTTTAAGGTGTCCTTGCAAACCTGCTGTTATTTCTAAAAGGCTTCTCTGACCCATTCTGAACACTTAAATCTGTGTCTGTGGATAACGGCTCTCAGGGCGGTTCCCTGGAGTCCCAAAGCCTCAGAAATGGCTCTGGAACCCTTTACAGACAGAGAGGTCAGTGACTCAGCTGTTTCTTTAGATGTGTTGTGTTGTATTCACATGAATGAAGTATTTAGAGAGGCAGTAATTGTGTTTTGGGTGCTAACAGACTTCATATAGTAAGTGAATGAACAAAAAAAGTGAAGTGCTCTACTGAGTACCTTTCGTGTTATGAGAGGCTGATCTGGGTTGAGACTTAGAGCTTCCCACTCCTCCTCAGCTTCCATCTCAATGCTGAAGTCCCTGTGACTGTGCCTGGACAGATTCGAGCCAGCACTGCACAACAAAAAAATGCATTAAACATCTGCACTGTTTGTGTTGATGAATAAGGGAGAGAAAGGTGCACGGGTAAATGGACTGGCACTTATACAGCACTTTTCTACTCAAACTGAGCACTCAAAAGCGCAGGGAAGTGCCTGCATTTGGCTCCAACCTCTTTGCTCTGTCCTCAGCAAGACGCAGAGCCTCCTCAACTGTCTCTCTCCTGGCTCTCTCATCTGCCAGACTCAGCTCCACCTCCAGCAGCCTTAAACACAACCACACAGGGATAATGTTAATATTTCTGTGACTATAACCAGCTGTATGCAGAGATCTTCACAGAGAAACAAAATGAAGACAGATTGGCCTTTTTTGTCACCTTTCTCTGAGCTGACTGGCTTCAGCACTGTCACTTAACATGGAGTCGTTCCTTTTCTCCTGCGGGGCCCCCGGTGCGACTTCAGTATGAAGTAAACCCTGGTGGTAACAGGTACAGGTATGTACATGCAACATTTCAAGGGCCTACAGAGAAATTAGGAAACCACTGCACAAGCAAGTTACCAACAGAATTCGGTTGTAGCTCAGACCACAGAAAATAAAGTGTGTACAGTGTGTGTTGAGGATCTTTACCTGTGCCTGGCCTAGGCTTTCCAGCCAATGGCAGCGATTCTGGGTGTCCCTCAGAGTTTGGGAAACAGTCCTTAGCTGAGCAGTAACAGCACTTTTCTCCTCTATTGCCTCCTGCAACTGTGAGTATTGATGAGCCAAAGGGGAGGGGGAGACGAGTGTTAGGAGTGTTTTTGTACTTTTAGCAATTTATTCAGGTTTTTGTTTTTCTTCAAAGTAATGTTTTCATTCCCATTTTTTAGGTTGTATATTTTTTAGAAAATGGAAATCATGAAATCAAACCCTGAGCATTTGAAGTTTATTGTAGTGTGCTTTAGTCAAACAGCTTGCCTGCACTGACCACATCTTACAAGATCTACCAACTTAGGACTAGCTGCACACTCCCAAGGATTCTGCCAATGAGAAGGGCAGTCACCTTAAGCTGTTTCATACCTTGGTGTTGAGCTGGTGGAAGTACTGATCTCGGTGCTGAATCTCATACATGCAGCGCTGCAGATCTCTGTGAAGCTGCCTCCTCTCTGCATCCAACTGACTCACCACCTCTTCCAGACTGCTTGGACCAACCAAGGCAACCATTTCCTGCTGCATCAAAACAAAACAAAAATACAAAAAAAATGCTTTATTGTGTTTTACAAATATTAAAAATGACCACTTCAGGTCAGGGATGAGTTGCTGCCCCAAGTGGAGGAAGTATCTTGGGGTTTTGTTCATGAGTGAGGGGAGGAGGGAGCGGGAGATTGACAGACAGATCGGGGCTGGCGCTGCAGTGACGCAGATGCTGCACCGGTCTGTCGTGGTAACAAGAGATCTGAGTGTAAAAACCAGGCGATTTACCAGTCGATCTACATTCCTACCATCACCAATGATCATGAGCCTTGGGTAGTGATCTAAAGAATGAGATTGCAGCTACAAGCAGCAGAAATAAGCTTCCTCCAAAGGGTGGCTGGCCTCTTCCTTAGAGACAGGGTGAAGAGTGCAGTCATTCGGGAGGGGCTCAGAGTAGAGCCGCTGCTCCTCCACATTGAAAGGAGCCAGCTGAGGTGGTTCAGACATCTGACTAGGATGCCTCCTGGGCGCCTCCTGGGTGAGGTGATCTGGACATGTCCTACTGGGAGGAGGCCCCAGGCCCCATGTTTAGTATAAATTTTTGAGAAATGGTGCTGTTTGAAGTCACAACAATCTGGGAAACACCTGGTTAATGAGCCAATTTCAGGGGGTTTCTGCTGTAGTTGAGATATCTGAACAGTTTACAGATGTGTTGTTTAGGATTTCCTGTGTGCTGTTATTGTTTAAAAATGCCGATACATTTTAACAAAGCTCATAAAAAGTTAAATTTCAGTCAGACGATAGCCAGCACTTTCAAGTTTACATTTTAGCAAAGTGTTCCCTGTTTTGCTCGCCTCTCTACTTAACCCTGCTAAAACATGACTGATGAATAAAAAGCAAAAAACATCAGGTACTAAAAAAATCTGACAGATTCTACATATTCATATGCAGATATCTGTTTATGATTAAGGTCATAGTGACCTTGGCCACTGAAGACCAAAAGCTAATCAGTACTTCCTTTAGTCCAAGTATATGTGTTCGAATACTTCCTCAAAGCATAAAAGCATAACTATCATGTAGATCATGTAACCTTCCAGCAAAGGAGGAAAACTGAGTAGTGTAACTTACTTTGACTGGCAGGTCTTTCTTCTCAGCATCAGACCTACAAAACAGAAAAACCTTTAGTGCTGTTAAAAATAAAGTGTAAATGAATTTTAGCAGTGTGCATAACAGTGCTAGAGTCTGCAGTCAACTTTCCACGCCAGCACACAGAAAGACCCAAGGAAGAATAGCTGCTGCAGTGCTGCAGCTAATGGGGATCTTAATAAACTAAAGCACAGATTGCAGAAGCAAACTACTAACTACTAGATTGGGCAAAATACTGTACTGTGCAACTGACCTACTACTTGTTAAGATTTTCTTGTTTCTTTGAGCCAAGGAGCATTGGAAAAGGTGATACTTTTCAACAACAGGAAGTCTTTTTCTTTCTTTTACCTCTGATCTGCAGCTCCTTCCTGGTGGCTTCTAATTTCCTTCTGTACTGTTTGTTGCAGTTCTTCCATTTCCTGCTTCATCGCCTGCAGTGACATTAAAAGAAAAGAAAATGTGATCAATCACAAAGTCAAAATAATGCATTCAAAATTTATATTACTGAAATGAAATTTTCAGACACCACAGCATGTGCATTTAACTGAAAAAAATATGCAAATCATAGCAATCAAACCAAAAACACATCTGAGCTGACTCTGCATGCTGTTTGCAAACAGAAACACAGCAGAAAAGGAAATGCAAGCAACAGCCAAACTTGAAACACAGCTGATGACTTGACTTACCAGCCCATCTGATTCAGTCTCACTGACACCACTTCCCTTTGACTTTTCCACACTTGAGACAGTCTCTGGGCTTGACCCTTGCCTGAACTCAAAAACTCTTTTGGCGCCAGCCAATTTCATCCATCAGTCGCTCACGATCGTTTTGGAGGCTGGCCATGGATCCGGAAAATGCTGACAGCTGCCTGCTGTAAGTGTTATTTTCCAAAACAACTTTTTTTAGTTCTCTTTCCTTTTCTGACAAGGCCTGCGACAGCTTGTCCAACAACTTATTCAGTTCTGCGTGTACATCTTCACTCTCAAAAGCCTTTAATTTATGAATAAGGATTTCCCTCTCTTTGGCAAGCATGGCCAAGTCTGAGGTAGCATCCTGCAGACTGCGCTCAACCTTGTTTAAGGCTGCCTGAGTCCCTCTGAGTTCTTCATCATAGTTCTGCCTAAGGACCTTGAAGTCCTCAATGAGCTGGTCTCGATCATCCTGCAAAGCAGCCATTGCCTTACACAGGGACTCATTCTGAGCCTTCACGTCTTTGCTTTGTGAGTTGGCTTCTGATAACTGCTGCTCTGTTTCAAGTAGGTCTTTAGCAAGCTCTGCCAGCCTCTGATCAGCAGTTTCTCGCTCAGTTCTCATCAGTTCCACTTCACGCTCAAAGGCGTCCAACTCACCATTGTACTTGTCCTCAGCTTCGGCTAGTTTTTTGTCTGTTTCATTTTCCAACTGCTGCATTTTGTCCTTGAGCTCATCAGTTATGAGCTTCTGAGAAAGAAGTTTTTGCTGAAGGTCATTACATTCAGATGCTTTGGTTGCAACAGCTTCCTGCAGGTCAGCAATCACTTTGCCCCAATTTGTTGATGCTCTTTCCTTTCTCTCAGTTAACAGTTCAGCTTCCAGTTTGGACATGTGAGCTTTAAGTTTAGAATTCTCAGCCTTTAATACACCGCTTGCCTCTTCTTCTTTTTGGAGTTCCAGTCGAGACTCTCTTTGGTGCTTTTCAGCTGCTGCCTTCTGGGTTTCAAGGTCTTTGATCACTTCCTGTTGCTTCTTTAGCAATACCTTCAACTGGTTGTCCTTGAGAGACAAAACTTGATTTAAATCCTCCCTGTATCGGACCAATTGAGCCCTGAGCATAGCATTCTCAGAGTTAAGATCGTCCATCTGATGTAACAGTTTTCTAATTTCATGTTTAAGGCCTTTGGCTGCACCACCTTCTCCATCAGGAGAGCCCTCTTTACCTTTTAACCCTAACTGACTCTTTGCTTCAAGTATCCTGTATTCTGACATCAGCCGCTCTCGTTCACTCTGCAAAGACACCATTGAGTTCTTGAATGACTCCATTTTTGCTTCCATCTGTTCCTTTTCTTGGACAGATCTGTTTACTTTCATTTGCAGACTTCTAGTCTTGGCCTCGAGCACTCTCAAGTCTTTGTCAGCCTTTTCCTTTTGGTATCGTAAAGATGTCAGCCTGTCCTCATAAACTAACACCTGGTTACGATAATTAGCCTGCAGCTGCTCCAGATATCCTGACATTTGTCCATCCTTACAGGACAACAGAGAGGAGATCTCGGCATCTTTGCTCTGAAGGAGTGTTTTGAGTTGCAGAGAAATTCCCTCCTGCTTCTCAAAGTCAGCTTGAATTTTGTCATTTTGAGACTGTAAAAGGAACAGCTGAGCTTCCATGTCAGCATTTATCTTTTCCGCTTGCTGTAGACTGAGCTGCATTTGGGAGTTCATGTCCTCTTTGTCAGCAAGCTGTCGCTTCACTGTGTATTTTTCCTGTTCTGTTCTTTCCACCTGAGCACTGAGCTCCTTCACCTGCACAGTCAAAAGCTCTGCCATCTCACTCAGTTCAGCATTGCTCGCACTCACAACAAACAGTTGCCTCTGATGTGCAGCAGCAGCTACAGAATATTCATTCAGCATCCTTTCCAGTCTTGACTTGTTCACCCGTAGCTCATTCACCTCTTTATCCTTCATCCTCATATCTTCCAGAAATCTTTTGATGATGAAACCTTGCTCGATAAGTTGATTATCCTTCTCGTGTAAAGTTTTTTGGTACAAGTCATTCCAACGTTTGGTAGCATCAGCCCCTTGTGGCGTAGAAGCTAAAGCAGACAGCTTTGCTTCACAAGTCTCACTCACTCTCTTTAGAGTATTTATCTGCAGATCTTGAGAGTCTAGCTGCTGCCTCAGCTCATCAACTTTTTGACTTTCTTTCTCTTTTAAGCCTGTGAGATCCTCGATCTGTTGCTGCAACAAAAACTGATTCTCCATGAAGGAGTTTATTTTTGCTTCTTCTATATTTTGAGGTGACTGCTGTAATTGCTGATTCTCAGACTGTTTATTTTGCTGTGATATTTTAAGAGCCAGCTGGTCTCTTTCAGACTCGGCACTCTTGATCTTTTCTTTGGCTTCTTGGAGATCACGCTTGTGCATAATTAGCTCAGCTTCAGCTTGTTTACTTCTCTTCTCCAAACCTGCCATCTTCTCTGAGTTTTTCTTCAGTTCTTTCTCCAAGTGTTCATAGGTTGATTGCGAACTCTTCAAAGAGCTCTCTAAATCTAAAATCAGTTCCTGGTATTTGATGCAGTTTTGCTGTAGCTGATTTATCTCCTGATGCTTTTCTTTGAGTAGCTCTTGCAGCTCTTTCTTCATGGTCTTCGAACCCTCGTTGCCTCTCTGAACTGTTTTAAGCTTCTCCTCAAACTCTTTGACTAACTTGAGCTGCTCCTGTTCTTTTTCATGACGAATTTGATTGTTCATCTCCTTACTGGACGCAAGTTGAGCGGACAGCTGTGTATTCTGGGATTGCAGGGCACTGATGGACTCAGTCAGTTCATCAATCCTTTCCGAGTTCTTGAGGATGACAGTTTCCAAATATTCATTTTCGTTTTTCACTTTGTCTGAGATCTCTTGAACATTTTCAAGCTCCTCTTGCAGAAGAGACTTGTCATCCTCCAAGATTCTCACCTTCTCATTCAGGCTAATAGTCTCTTGGCTGTGCCTGGTGATAATGTCTTTGAGTTCTTTAACTGCATCGTCTCTCATTCCCAACTGCAATTCATAGTCATTCTGTATTTTCTCAGTTCTCTCTGAAAGAGTCTGCTTCTCCTTGTGTAGCAAGTTGTTGATTTCCATTTGAGCACCAAGTTCGGTTTTCTGAGCTTCAATCTGGGCAGTTAGTGAACTATTCAAACTGAGTGCTTCATCAAGTTTAACCTGCATGTTGCTTGTGTATGTATTTGATTCCAAGTTCTTCTTTTCTAGTAAACAGGTAGCTTCTTCCAGCCTTTCTGCTAACTGGAGATTTTCAGCTTCCATCTCAGTAAGTTTCACTTGGAGAGCGTCCAGTGACTTTTTAAACTGGCCACTCTCTGCCTCTAATTGTTGGTTTTTATCACTTAGATCACACATTGCCATTTTGTGGTTTCTATCAAGCTCCATCACCTCTTTTCTTATTTTCTCATTCTCTTCCTCCAGTGCCTCAGTTCTCATCCATTTCTCTTTGGAAACTTGCATCCTCTGTTTCATTCTTTCATTTTCTTCCTCCAGCTCTTGGGCTTGCTTCCTCAGAATCTCCAGCTCACTCTCATGTTTGTGTACCTTTCGGAGGGCTTCCTGCCTGTCTCTTTTTGCCCCCTCCAAAAGCTGTCTCATTTTATCCATTTCACTGCTGACATTTTCATAAGCTTCCAAAAGAGACTCATACTCTTGTTTGAGCTCTGCGTGCTTGGATTTCCACTTAGACAGCTCCTCTGTTTGAGAGTCTTTAAGAGATTCAAGCTGGCATGAGAAAGCTTGTTTCTGCTGAGTGATGTTTTCTATGGTTAGTTTCAAACTTTCGCAGGCTGCAGATAAGCTGCGATTCTCATTAAGGATGCAATCAACTTCAGTGCTGAGTTTGACTTTCTCTTTGGAGACAGATGACACAGAACCTTCCAGGTCTAAATTTTGTTGCTTTAACGTCAACACAGATGACTGCAGTGCAAAATACTCTGCTTCCTTTGCTTCATGTTTGGCTGACAGATTCTCTGCTTCTTCTTTGAGTGATGCATTTTCCTTCATGAGTTCTTTCCTAGAAACCAAAGCTGCTTGAAGTTTCCTGGTTAGAAGGGCAATTTTACTTTGGTTATCCTGATCGATCATCCTGGCGGCCTCATCATGAGATTTCTGAAGCTCACCATCCTCTCTTCTCATCTTTTCAACAGATATTTCATGCATTTTAATTTGCTGTTGTAGCTGAAGTTCAAGGGCAGCAATTAGTTTGTCCTTTTCTGAAACTCGAGCCTGAGAAACTAACAAGGCATCATCTCTCTCCTTTAGTTTTGTGTCAAAGATTTCTGCACATTTGCAAGAAAAAGAGGCACCTTCTATGTTATGAAGCTCTTGATCAACGCATAGTTCATGCTTCTTCTCTAGCAGCTGCTCATTTACCTCCTCTGACTCATTTAGTTGCTTCCTCAAGGTGGTCACCTCATCCCTCAGTTCACTGATTAATTGAACAAAACTTTCTTTTTCCTGTTTCAGTGAATCCAATTTCCTTTGTGTTTCGGTGCATTGTAGCTGTACATTTTCAAGCTCCTTAGCCAAAGCACGTTTCTCTTCTGTGAGCTGCTGCTCTGTCTGTGCTTGTGTCTTCTGGATGGTTGAAACTTCTAAGGATTTCTGCAAAACTGAAGCAGCCATTGTTTCAAGTTCTGCTTTCATCTGGTTACTTTGCTCCAAAATAGCCTCCTTTTCTTTCATTAGAATTTGATACTTCTCTTCATTTGCATAGATATGTTCCTCCAGAGCAGATTTAAGGATGTTTAATTGGGTCTCTAAAGCTTTGTTTTTATCAAATAAATACCGATTCTCCTGTTGGGTCTTAACCTCAGCATCTTTGACCACATCCCGATATCTGTCAACCTCTTCAGTTTTCTCTCTTAATTCATTCTCTAGAATTTGCAGTCTCATTTTCAGAACATCTGCTTTTTGCTCCATGACAATGAGAGTCTCATCTTTACTAGCCATCTCAAGAGAAATATTGTCAGCTCTGGATTTAGTAGCTTCCAGCTCTGTTTGCAGGCTTGAGAGAGAATGGCACTGGCTCTCTTTCTCGGCCAAAGACATCTTTAAATCTTGAAGAGTTTTATCCCTCTCCTCAACGAGCTGTCTCAAAGTTTCCAATTCATCCAGATAACAAAAGGAGGTTTTGTGGAGGTCCTCCATTTCCCTGGTCTTCTCATCCAAGCTTAACTGCACTGCATTTAACGCATTTGTCTGCTGGCAGTGTTGTTCCAAGAGGGCCTTATAGTCATCTTTCAGTTCAGTTAGCTCTTGAGTTAATTTCTTTTCATTCTCTTGAGCTTTCTTCATTGATTCTTTGCGTGCCAGCAAGGCAGCCTGGGCCTTCTTCTGTAGTGTCGCTTTTTCTGACTTGACCTGTGCAAGCTCATTTTCTAAGTCAACAGCACTAGCAGCAGCAGCAGATTTGTCCTTTAACTCATTTTTACATGTCTTGATTTCATTTTGAAGCTCTTCTAATTTCTGCAACAAACTCTTCCGATCCTGCTCAAATACTTCTTCCTTCTCGACAGCACTGGACTGCAGCTGCTTGACTAGCGAGTCTTTCTCACTGAGCATCTGTAAAACCTTTGACAAATGAGCTTCTTTATCATTTAATGCGGTCTGCATAGACTCTAACTGTCCCACAAGTATTTCAGTTTCATTTTTGTGCTCACGAAATTCTTCCTCCTTCTCAAGAATTTTCTTTTCAAGTAGGGAAACATTTTCTTTATACAATTCTGCTGCAGCTTGAGCTTGATTTGTGGCTTCATCCAATTGAACTTGCAACAGTGAAACTTCAGTTTTACTGCTTACACTCGCTTCTTTTTGGTTTTCGTATTCTTCAATCCTCCTCAACAGATCTTTTCTCACAATAAGAGCAGCTTGTAGCTTCTTCTTCACTGCAACTTTTTCTTTCGATACCTTTGTGATTTCACTCTGTAGCTCATCCTTTTCCTTCATTAGCATGAGTTTCTCTGAATTATTTTTCTCAGTTTCACTTGAATTGTGTGAAATATGTTCTTCTAATTGATGAGAAATCTCTTCATATGCTTGCTCAATGCTCTTTAATTGTGATAATAGCAAGCTATTTTCCTCACCAAGTTTCATTCTCTCATTTGAGGCAGACTCCATGACCTGAGCAATGGACGCATCTTTTTCCTTTATCTGCTGAGTAAGCCCAGCAAGTAATTTCTTCTGCTGACTGATCTGAATGGTCATGCAGCTGATTTGTTCATCTTTTGTTTGCAATTCATTGGATAAAGAAGAATGTTTAACAGTAGCTTCTTTCACTCTCATTAATTCGGTATTAACCTGAGTTTGTAAATGCTCCACAGTCTCTTGCAAAAGAGCTATTTGTTGACCCTTCTCGTCATTATTCTCCTCCCTCTCCTTAAGTATGTTCTGTCTTCTTTCCAATTCTGCAACTGTTTTAGTCAACTTTTTTTCCAAAGCATCCATCTCATTTTGATGATCTTCTTGTAGCTGTTTTAACATGTCCTGCAAAGAAGCAGAAGATCTCTTGGAGGGGGAAGATTTCAACACAGATGAAACTTTGTCAGTTTTTCTCACAAATTTTTGTAACTCATCTTCTGCAGCTTTCAGAGCCTGCTGCAAAATATGGTTCTCATTTTCCTTTTCCTGGATAGATGCTAACACATTCTCAAGCTGAATTCTGGATGCTGACGCCTCCAACTCTTTTGCACTCAGTTGATCAGAGCCCTCCCTAATGGCAGAGGAAGCCTCTGCTAGTTTCTCCTGCAAGCTGTCCAAGTCCTGTTTCAAAGCATTTACTTTAACATCTTTAGATTTAATCTCATTTTCAACAATTTTCAATTGTTCTGCAAAAAGGTTCTTTTCCTGTTTTTCTCTATCCAGAACTAACAGCCACTCTTTCTCTGAATCTTGCAGAATTTGTTCTATCTTTTGAATGTTTTCTTTCAATTGAGAAATGTCTTCCTCTTTAGCACTAACCTCTGCTTGAAGGTTCTGCTTCTCAGATGTCATTCTCTCCATTAGCTCATTCATGCTGCTGGACTTCTTCTCCATTTGAACCTGAAGCTCCCTTTGCGATGCCAGTATTAGTTGATGTCTTCCTTCTAGCTCTTCCTTCTCTGCAAAAAGTTTCCTAAATTCTTCTTTCAAATGTGTGTTTTCATTACTGAGAGCAGTGTGAAGCTTATGATGCTCTTCCTTTGACAAAATGATCTCCTCGTTCAGTCTCTTATTTTGCTCTTCTAGTTTCTGCATTTCTGAAACCAGATGAGATGCATCTTTGGACTGGGCAATGTACTGACTATTGATTGCATGGAGAGCCATTTCTCTCTGTTCAAGGTTTTCTGTCAGTGCGTTCATCTGTGCTACGACCTGAAGATGTTGTGATTTGAGTCTTTCTATTTCAACAGTCAGTAATGACACATTTGCTTGATGACAAGTCAATGCATCATCCTTTTCTTTTGAAAGACTGGAGTTCAAGTTTTTGGCTTCCTCCAATTTATCCTGCACTGCAGATAACTCATTTCTCAGTGTTTCTATGATGGTCTTTGCAGTCTGAGACTCATTATTAGAATCATCCAATAACTTCTGAAGGTTAGACACGTCATCTGCCTTCTGAAACAGTTGCTTCCTCAAGTCTTGTAATTCTTCTAGGTTAGCAGCATATTTCTCTTGCAGATTATTGAAGGCACTTTGGGTTTCTTCTGCTGCCTTTCTACATTTTTCAGACTCAGTTGACAGTAATTGAATTTGACTTTGTAGCTGAGATGCCAAGTCTGTACTTTCCATCAACTGAGTTTTGAAGTGCAACGCTTCATCTGCTCTTTTCTGAAAATTCTGGAGAGATTTCGACTGCTCCAAAAGAGCAGCTTCTTTTCTTCCAAGGTCATTTTGAGGTTTGCCACTTCAGACATCTGTACATGCAGGTTGTTGTTAAGCTTTGAGACAGCTTCCTCATGGTGTGATATCTTTTCTTTCAAGCTCTCACATTCTGCCTCTTTGGCTTGTAGATGTGAGGTCAGATTTTCAAAGGCAGTGAAAGAAGTACTTTGATATTCAAGACTTGACTGTTCCTTTTTTTCCAAAGTATTCTTCAGTATGGAAGACTCTGAAGTAAGACTGTCAACTTGGCCTCTGAATGTACACACAGAATCTTTGAGCTCTGAAACTTTAGCTTCTTTCTCTTTTAGCTGCTCCTCCTGCTCAGCAATCTTACCGCTGAGCTGCTGGATCAAATTCTCCTGCTGTTTTAGGGTGTCATCTTTTCCTTGGATGGCCAAGTTGAGAATCTCCTTCTCTGAATGTGCTGTTTTGACCTTGCTGTCTTTATCGCAGACTGCTGTCTTGAGATTCGCAACTTCTTCGTGTGCTTTGGACAGCTTTGCCACTGTGTTCTGAAGTTCAGATTTCAATCTAGCATTCTGCTCACTGAGGGCTTGAATGTTGTCTTTAAAATCAGTTATCTCTGCCTTCCTCTGGCCATCCTCCTGGATCAGCTGAAAATTTTCTGTACTGAGTTTCTGCACAGATGCCTTCAGGTTAGTAATTTCAACCTCCATCTGTGCAGCACTCTCATTCATGGCCCCAAGCTGACTACTGAGCGAAATGACAGATTCATTTCGTTTATTCAGCTCATCTTTATGGTTTTGGAACTCGTGTGTTACTTCCTTCAATGCTTGTTCTTTTTGCTCTAGCTGCTGTTTGGCCTCCAAGCACTCTTTCCTGAGGGACACTACTTCAGCCTGCATTTGAGATGCAAGCTCTTTCTGTAGCATGACTTCATTCTGATACACACTACATTCCTCTGCTTTCTGCTTCAACATGGCATCTTTCTCCATTAACCCCGACTTTAAAACTGATCCCTGCTCCTGAAGCATGGATATGGTATCCTGAAGTTGCAGCAGCTGGTTCTGTTGAGTCTTGATCTGTGAATTCTGTTCTGACACTCTTTGTTCTTTTTCAACCAAGGATGTGCTCAGTTGACTAACTTGCATTTTTAAGCCATCAACCTGCTCTTGTAAACTCTGAAACTGTTCCTCCTTCTCCCTCAGCGCTTTCAATAAATTAGCACAATCATTTGTTTTCTCGAGTAGACCTACAGAGTTTGCCTGTTCGCTTTCCTTGAGGATCTTTTTTAATTCATCTGCCACAAAAGTGAGTTCCTCCTTCTCCGTCAACAGCCCAGCAATTATTTTTTGACTATCTGAGATTTGATTTTCAAGGCCACAAGTTTTTTCTTGGAGTACATCTCTCTCAGCACTAAGCTCTGAAACAGATTTCATGTTCTGTGCTAACTCTTCCTGTAGTCTTCGATTATCTTCTGTCAGACTGCTAATCTTCATGCTAAAACTGGAGTTCTGTTCAATAGCCATCTTAAGCTGTCCATCAAGGTCAGAGAGCAGCTGTGTTTGCTGAGTAAGCTCCTTTTCTTTGGATTCACACGCAGCATGAAGTTGGCGGTTGTCCTCGGTGAACGCTTGGATTTGGCTGTTTAAGCTAGCCAGCTCCGTTTGATGCTGCTCAGCTTCACACTCAAGCTTTCTGGCATTTTCCTCCATGACACTGATTTGGTCACTCAGAGACTTGATAGTTGTGTTTGTGTTATTCAGTTCATCTTTGTGCTTTTGGCACTGCTGTGCTGTATTTTTCAGCATCTCTTCTCTCTCTCCAAGTTGCTGCCTGAGCTGTGAGCGTTCCTCATTAAGTGATTTTGCCTCAGCTTGCAGCCTGGATACAATATTTTTCTGGTTTTCGATTTCATTCTGCAAACTCTGGAACTGCTCCTGCTTTTGTTTAAACATTGCATCCTTCTCCAACAGCCCAGACTTTAAGCTGCTTTGCTGTTCTTGAAGTAAAGACAGAGTTTCCTGAAGCTGTGCATGCTCATTTTGTTGGGCCTCTATTCGTGCTTGGAGTTCAGTGACAGTCTGCTCTTTTTCTACCATGTCATAGTGCATTTTGTCTATCTTAGACGTCAAGGTTTGCACCTGTTCCTGCAGCTGGGTTACCGTGTCATTCTTCTCCCTAAGCAGCTGCTGGAGATCACTGCATTCATTTGTTTTTGCCAACAAGATCTCCGAGTTTGAATGTGTGCTTTGCTCAAGAACTCTGTTTAGCTCAACAGTTTGAACGGTTAGCTCCTCTTTAGCTTTCTGCAGCACTTGAATAATTGTATTATTTTGTGAATGTTGCGTTTCCAGCACAGATATTTTGGCTCGCAAGGAATCCATCTCAGCTGTAACCTGTGAAATATTTTTTGCACGCTCAGCCACTTCCACTTCAAGTCTCTCTCTCTCTTTTGTAAGGAAGTGCACTTGAGTCTCCAGACTGCCGTTGTATTCCAGAGCAGATGTAACCTTTTCATTTAGCTCTTTCACATTATTACGTTCAAGTTCAAGCTCCTCATTCAGCCCCTTAACATTTTCTCGGAGCTGTTCTTTTTCAGTCGTTGCACTTTTTAAGAGACACTCAACCGTGGAGATATTTTCAGATTTGCTTTGAAGTTCACTGCACAGTTTCTCATTTTCTGAATTCCGCAGTTGCAGTTCAGCATTGAATTTCTGCCCCTCATCCTTGACCTGTTTTAGTTGGTTTTCGAGTAATGCTATCATTTCCATTTTCTCTTGCATCGCTTGTTTGATGCTCTGCTCACTCTGAACTTGCTCCTCTAATTGCTTTGACAAGGTCCAAACATCACTCCTATATTTCTCCACCTGTGCCAAAAGCTTATTTTGTTCTTCCTTGAAAGACTTGAGTTCTTTTTCATGTGTCCGCTCTTTCTCATTAAGCTCTTGTTGTAGTTTGTCATTGCTGGTATTTCTGTCCTTAAGCTGCAAAACAAGTCCTTCTGATTCCTGTAGTTTCTGTGCAGATATCGCCAGCTGTTCCTTCAGTGAAGTGATGCATGTTTCACATTCAGAAAGATGATTACGATGGCTCACAGTCTGCTTCTGGATCTCCACTCGAAGGTCCCGAATAGATGTCTTATCCTTTTCAGCCTGCTTAATTAAATGTTCCACCTCTAACACTTTAGACTCTCTTTCATCTCTGACCTTGACCAGCTCCATCTCTGCTTCCTTAATTTTCTCCACCAGCTCTGTGATTTTACTATTGAGGGCCTGCTGGTCTGAATTCTGTGACTCTTTCATTATATCGGCCTCTCTCTCTGCCTTACGCAGTGCATTTTCTACTTGAACCAGGCTCTCGTCTTTGAGTTTGATCTCCTGCTTCAGTGCTGTGACCTGCTCTGCATACTCAGCCATGTTCCCAGCAAGGGTTGATATCTCCTTATCCTTTTCCACCAGAGCATCTTTAAGGCTATCGATTTCTCGCTCGCAGCTTTGAAGGTCATGAATGAGCTGGGCTCGTTCTTCCAAATGGGAGCTGTTTAGTTTGTCCAGCTCTTCATTTGTCTGATCAAGATCAGTTTGCAATGTTTCCATGGTGATTTCTTGTTTTTGTGCCTGAAAAAATGACATAAAAACAGCATTGGGATTTTATTCTCAATCTTTTTATTCAACACACTGAAATAAATTTTAAAAACATTAGATTTTAAGCATACCTTCTCTTTCAGCATGCTCAGCTTTTGTGTGAGGTCCATAACTTCTGTTTTTAACTCAGAGCACTGCTTGTCTGAAGTGGTGCATTTCATGGAAATGTTCTCAAGCTGAAAAAAAAGGGAGGGGGAACATATTTGAAGTGATAAAAAGTGACAAATCATACCAAAAATAAAAAAAAAGGAGCCCCGACTCTTACAGTGTGCTCCGTCTGAAGGAGCTTGTCAGACAGCTCTTTGTTCTGAATGTCTTTTTCACTCAGTGATTCTCGAAGGCTGTTGATGAGCTCAAGTTTCTCAGATGTCTTGGCCAAAGTATTCTCCTTCTCAATGAGGGAGCTTTCCAGGCACTCCTGTGTGTCAGTCAGCCTAAAGAAAAAAATAATAACAACCAGAGGAAGTTTACTTATAATTCAACTCTTATAAGTGCATACATCAATGCCTTCTACCCTAACTTAACCACCATAAAAGGCCAAAGCCAGACCCTAACCTAAACCTAATTAGAACTTTAACCATAAAACCATGTCTTAAACCTCAAACAAGCTTTAAAGGGGTGTGGGAAAAAAATGACTTCACTCACTGATCTTGAGAACCACTCATGATTCTCAAGATGGCTGCAGCCCACGATCTGCCCACTCTACACATCCACCTTTTCGACAGGCACAATCACACACACACACACACACACACACACACACACACACACACACACACACACAGTGAGTGTATCCTCATAGCACTCCTTTTCTAAACCTATAATCCTATAATTGCCTGCATGGGAAATCTGTAACTTGTAGCAACAAAAGTCATGGGTTACCCTCTCACTAGTTTATTATTAGAAAATTGTCTCATTTACAAACAAAAAAGAAGATGATGTGAAGTATGGGCTAGCTTGTTGATCGAAATATGATTAACCCATCTGACCATAGCCAGTTTAATCAAGTAAATGCTTGATGGTTTGGTGCTTTAAAATACTCTTGAATAACAGTGTTGAAAATAACCCAAATACACCTCCTTTCACACTTAAAACACTAATTGGTGGTTAAGCTTTATTGTCTGAAATTGATTGTGTGCACACTGTCTGTAATGGTGCTAGTAAATGAATGGGAAAGCATTTGCATAAAGCACTGAGGAATTAGCAGTTCTGGAAATCTCAAGGCAAAGCAGTGATGAAATCATTGGTTTCTCCAATATCTCAACTATATTCAAAGCCAGCGACCAAATGGTGTTTGTATATTAATAACCTACATTAATTTAATCTTAAGGCCAAGGGTAATGCAATATATCAGTACTGATGAACTGAGATAAAAGTTGAAAATTTATATTACATCAAAAATATTTGCACTTGCCAGCCACTTTATTAAGTATATGTGTTCAGCTGCTCATTAATGCAAATATCCAATCAGTCAATCACATTTAGGCACGTAGACACAGTCACAACTATCTGCTGAAGTTCAACCTAAGCATCAAAATGGGCAAGAAAGGTGATAGCTGTTGGTGCCAGACAGAAACTGCTGATCTACTAGGAGTTTACCAACTCAACCACTTCTGTAGTTTACAGAGAACGGTACAAAAGAGAAAATATCCAGTGAGCAACATGCCAGAGGTAAGCTAGCAAGCAGGTGTGTGTTCAGTTTGGTTGACTTGAGGACCACTGCAGTTTGCTTCATTTTAGCAACACACTGCTGCACCGAGTACTGGATACACAAGTGACAATCGCTCCTGCTCGCTTAGCCAAGTCATTTTCTTTTTACTATCTGACTTATTAGAGCTTATTGTACATTCATGTCTATTTTTTATGTTTTGATGTCCTTTATAGACGTTGATGGTGCTACTAAATTACTACTACTGTTGTTTACACAACCCTGCAGCCACCTAGTTCACTAGAAAAATCCAAACACTTAGGGATTTTTTTCCTTTTTTTTGTACTATTGTTATACTGTAATATTGCAAATATTAATTATTTTGGCAGAATTTGAAAAAACTAATGATGGTCTAACAATTACATCACATATATCATATACAGTAACTAATCAATAATTCATTCCCGTTGCATGTCACATCACTCTTAATACATTACTTTGTGAAAAAAACTCAAGAAAAATTCCGATGCACTTTGGTTACACTAGCTTACCCTTTGAGCTGTTCATTGAGGCTGTTAACCAGCAGCTGATGCTTCTCTGCCTCTCTGCTTTGTTGACTTCTGACAGTGGCCAGTTGGCTCTGCAGTTTCTCTGACTCGTTCTGCAGTGGCAGAAAAACAAACATCAATACACAAATTTTAAGCACTTGATGAAGACATTTGCACTGCACACAGACATGGATACATCAGACCTGCTGAAAACAGCAATAACATGAAATCTGTTACTGTTATTATCAGTCACCTAATTGTGATGGAAAACGAACTTTGATATTCAATACATCTGACATTTACAAAGATCAGCAGTGTCAATCATTGATAACCTGTGAGTCTGTGACAGAACTTTGTGCTTTAAGCGAACATATTGACGAACATATCCAAGGTTAAACAAGCACACCACACCATTAGCCATCACCGCCAGAGGTGCTCTCTAACGCACACAGACATGAGCGACCCAACACACCTGAGAGACCCAATTTGGCTGTTCATCTTCATCTACATCAAACGTCACCTGTGTTAGAAGGATTTGTTACAAAATCCCAGTCCATGCAGTTCACTCATTGTTTACTCAGCAGTAGGTATGTTATACAAATGCTGCTTTGAGTTAACCCTGGGGCTACTACATATGCTGTGATGCTGGGTTGGGTTACCTGTAATGCCTCTATACGGGCCTGCAGCTGCAGTCGATCCTCCAGGTCTTGGCAGCGCTCCTCCAGGATCAGTATCTGTTCCTGTAGTTGGTTTCTTTCCAGCTCCAGCTCCTCCACAACAGACCGCAGGCCATCTGGAATCATTAGGAAGTAGAATAAATACTTTGGATACAAATAAAGGCCGGTAAGGTGCAGCTATCTGTAATACTGTAATACAGAATAAACTAGCATACTGTGCACTTCCCCTGCTCTAATTTTAGCAGTAAAGCAAATGTTAAAAGGGAATGTAATAAAGTACTATTTCCTTTCACTTATTTATTTTTTTACATTTCTTAACATGTTTAAAAATTCAAAAGCTAACTAGTAGCGCAAACAGAACACTATATTGCAGGTTGTCAATTTTATTTCAGAGTTATGTTAAAGCCCAAACAAGTGAAAAAATAAATATTAAATCTGCATTTCATTTCCCAGCAGAGGTGCTGCAAATTCAACTAGAAAAAGCAGAATTCCTTCCAATAAAAAGTGAATCACTATAAATCAGCAAGCACAAAATCCAAATTCTGAGAAAAGTACATCTCTTAAGAGCATTAAAGACAGCTTCATTTGTTGCTTAGAAGTCATGGTATGAAATGCAAATCCAATGCTGAAGGATTAGCCACAAACAACCAAAAATGACACCAGTTTTCCAAAACACACTTAATTCTAATCTTCATCTTGGGGTGTTTTTGTTTTGTTTGTTTGTTTGTTTTATTGCTGGTGTATTTTTTGGTTTTATGAACAAGAAGAAGCAGAAGACAGGGTGAGAAGAATTAAAGAAAAAAAAAAAAGTTTGTTTTTTTTTAAAGAAAAAGAAATAGTTGACCATGCAAACAACCAAAAAAAAAAAAAAAAAAACTTACCACAGATGGGAAGCATCTTGCTGCCTACATTTATTTCATGTCACATGAATTCAGATCATCAAGACACAAACACTAGCCAGCTCGACCAGCATGCACATGTCCCCAAAACACTGGAAACTGATTAACATGAATGACAAAGTATAAAAATTTAACTCTTGGGCTCAAGCCACTTTTTGTCGCCATAATGGGAATGAACTTAAATTTAGCTTACTACATTGTGTAAGCAGAAATAAAAGCAAGCTAAACCAAGCTAGCCCTTATAATAATATTAATAACAATAAATAATAATACTAAGCCAATTTAGATAACACAGGCCATACATTCACAATAGTAGCAGGTTAGATGAAAAACAGAATAAACCAACCAGCACCAACAAACCAACACTTAATACAATAAGTTATGGTGTTATGGTGAAACCAAAACACAAACAACAAAAAAAGATAGACAGCTTAGGTCTCCCAAAGTAATGTGCAGGTGACTGTGTGCATGCCAGTGCAAACTGTCTAGCAGGTCTCACACCTGTGTCAGGAGTACTGTACTCGGGCCACCAACCTCCCATGTTCTCCCCCTCCATTGGTGTTGTACTCTCCGAGATACTTCTTGGGTCCTGCCCATCAAGCTCAAAGTCCTCCTGTCAGCAGGGAAGTACATTTTAAAAGCAATCATTTGACATGTAGAAATGTAACTCCTACAAAAAAGATAAACTGCTGTTTTTATAGGTCTGTTGTGTACAAGGCAAACAAAGGCAGTGACAGGATGATTCTATTTGAATAAAGTCATAAGTCATTTGCCAGCTTCCAAGCTTCCAGTCCAAGCTCCATTATTAACTCAAAAATAGAAAAATGGTATCCAAATTTTTAAAGATGACCTATTATTCTCATTTCCACCTCTGAATTTTAAGTTTTATACTAGAGACTAGAGTAGTTATGCACATTTGACACCTCTAAAATCATCCCCTAACTTATACTAGGCCACTTAGCCTAGTATAAGTTACCTAGTTACCTAGCCTAGTTACAGTCGCTCAGTTTACTGTAATCCGTAATTTTTTTGGGGGGGGAAACTCATTACATGTATTTATCTCCTCTAAATGAACTGAAATCTATGGAAGAATTTTAAGAACATAGAACTTCCAGGAGAGAAAAAGCTTTTTAAACCTAATTCTAGAACAACTTTATTTTTTTAACCAGACTATTTCTGTGACTGGTGTCATGTGCAGTTTTCAGGTGCCTGCAACACCTTATACCAAAGTTAATATGAATAACGCTTTAAAATAACTAGCCAAAAAAGGCATTTTAAGATGACTGCTGGGTTGTGAGACTTTATTCTAGAAGGACCATCATCGCCTTGATCTGAATATGATTATTTTATACAGAAAATGCTGACAAAGTCGCCCAGCATCTGAAAACTATTCCTGATTGGTTGATATTAAGTTATACAGTTAGCATTTTTAAATATGATGCATATGGGAATAATTCAAGTATCCCATAGCATAGCAAATGTCTGAGGCCATGCTGGTATAACCATGGTACAACAGTACTGTCAGTACTATGAACCACCTACCTGCAGGCTTCGCTGGGTTGTGGCTGACAGCTTCTTGGCCCTGTGGTGGCTGAGCCCCCGAGCTTGAGCCAGCTCCTCCTCCAACTCCTGCTGCCGAGTGACCAGTGCTGGATCGGAGCAGCCAGGAAAGAACCAGTCATCCTCAATCAGTTTTGTGCCACAGGGAAAGGGGAATGGTGGATTGGATTGAGGGTGTATTTATGGATGGGAAGTGGGTTTAAAGTGGACTAGACAGAATTATGGAAGGATGACAAAGAGAGTCGACAAGAAGCATGATGGCAAAAATGGTGCTGGTGGTTTGGTAAAACACTTTTAACACCACAAATATACTTTGTGACAAAGAAAACTGTTCAATAGTGTAGGTGACGAGAAAGACAGTAAGACTGAAGTGAAGTACAGTGATAACAAGTGAAGATGGAAAAATGGAAAGTTACTCCAGGCACGTATGCACTTTTGTATTTGCATAAGGTATGTGAACCTAAGAAACACTTCAAAAGCAACATTCTGGTCAGAGCCATGCATGCCTAATTTACATAGCAAAGAAAAACAGCATTCAAACAAGTGGGACAGAGGGAGACAAAAGTGGCTGTGGGAGGAAGGAGAGAGCCCATCTTCATGAGTCACATTCAAAGCAAGTGCTTCATCACTGTGTGATGAAGCTCAATATGGAGTGCAGAGTTATTTAGAGAAACACCAGGCAGGTGCATATCTGAGGGGATTCTCGTGGTGCTTTGACTTAGACTTTCATTTAGCAGCAAAGGATGCAAGCAGCGGGGTGTCGAATTGATTACGCTAACCATGTTCCCATCGGTTTTGTGACAACAGGCCGATTTTGACTGGTCAGGAAGGAAAAGGCAGCAGCTCAAAACAAAGGGTGGGTGCAGGAAAAGAAAAGGAGTTCAGTGTGTGAAGCATGGTCAGTGTGGGTTCAGTGCACAGGCAGATTTAAGCAAAGATGTGCATTAAAAATCACACTGTATAGTAATCCAAAATGATTTTAACAGCATAGCAGTGAACAATCACTTAGCCTCACAGTGCTGAATAAAGTCTGCAGCAGAATAGAGCCAGTCTGCCACATGCTGGGCATTTCACCCACACTGACTACAGCAGCAGGGATTACAATAAAGAACATGCAGGAACAGGACAAATGTATTGTTCATCAAATCAAAATAGTGCTGTAACATCTTATTAGTAAATCCTGCTGGTTTCCAAGAGGCTTTTTCCCCCTACTGATGCCTGAAAAGCTGTGACCTGTTTTCCTCAATGCAATTCATAATTAATCTATAACGTCAAACAATAATGTCCACAGAGAACTCTTGTTGTGAATATGCCTATTATGGATTTTAAAAAATATATATATTTTTAGTTATGAAACATCGTCCTCTCTTCCACACTGATTATGTTTTTGCCTTTCCCTAACTTTACACTGTAAAGGTGGTCTGAGAAACCAAGTATACAGGTGACAGTGTTCTTTTATTTCTAACAGTAAAATAAAACATACCTGCTACTGTAACCAGGCTGCATTCTGTTGGCTTACTGTTAAATCTTGCACTTACATCAGCCACATTATTAGCACAGGACAGCCAGGCCTTTTAATCTACGTATATGATGTTGAGTCTGTCCAAAATGAACATGAAACAATTTTCAAGTGGCTTGGTTTGTGAATTCTCTGATTTTCTTGTTTCCTCCATGCCACCCCATTTGAAAAATCTTGGATACATCCCAGATTTTGCTGAATTAATGTGCTTTTCAGAAATGGTTTTGATTGGACAGAGTAATTAAGCAGAGTTCTAAGAGTCCATTGGAGGCAGACATGGTGGGCTGCAACATCAAAACAGAAACGCTTGGCTCAGAATGCATTTAAAGCTAGGAGGGCACCACAGTGGGTAGCTCTGCATGGTTCTGATTTAGCAGATTTTTATTCGGGATGCCCTTCCTGATGCAACCCCAAAGGGCATCTCTTGCTGGGAATGAACCAGGGATCTTATGCAATTTCACCACAGACCTTAAACGCAACTTTCTGCTTAAAACAAAATTCAAGTGAATGCTCAATGAGTGAGACCATTACTTTAAGCTTTAAGCCTTGTCACACGGGTTGTCACAGCAGATGGCAGGTAGTATTGTCACAATGTTGTAAATTTGTCCTTCGGTTTACGACTGCCAGTACAAGAAAAATACAAAAAAAAATCTGCATGATCACCTCAACAGAGATCCAACACTAGCAGCTATGCTGGAAGAGATGTGCTGAAAAAGATCTTCTTGAATGGGAGATTGGAATCTGGCAAAATTCTTTATCTTACTGATCCCACCCTGTAGCCACTAATAAGCTTCAAGTTTGATATTACCCAATTCAAACAAACACATGTGCATGTCTCTGTAATCCTCAAAGCATCATCACCGCAACTTGTAAATCACATAAGACCCACTCATAAAAAGTATTTCAAAAACATTTGAAAACACCATAAACAACACGAGCAGGTTAGCACACAAATACACTAATGAACATTCCATGCATATTTCATTCACTGTGCCTCTTGCACTTACATATTGCATCCAAAATACTTGAAAACATAACCTATATGACAACTGATTGTTCCTTCTGCTGCTATGTGTATGTATGTATGTGTGTGTGTATTTATTGTCTAGTGTTTTAGTCTTTTTACTGCACAGTGTGTATGTGTGTGTGTGTGTATGTATTTATTGTACATGGTCTGTATTACTATGTTAGTGTTTTGTCATTATGTTAGTTACACACACACACACGCAGTGTGTGTGTGCGAGTGGGTGAGTAAGTGATTATGATCAATGTCCTATCTAGATGTTTAGTTAACTGCACATTGGAGACTGGTCAAACGCAATTTCAAACTTCTGTGTTAACCTTGTTACATAGATTTTTGACAATAAAGTACACAATAAACAATAAACATGCTTCCTGTAGTAACTTCATCTGACTGAAATGACCAAAACTACACAAGTTGGGAATTGTCTGAGAAAAATTCTCCCTTCAGACTGGGTCTGATGGAGGACAAAAACCTTCCTAAAATTGCTTTTTGTTTTCTGTCAGCACACAGATAAAATGCTAGTGAAGTGGGACACAGAGAAACTGGAAAGCCTTCCTGGTCCATTTCCTCCATGTGGCTGCAGGAGGAGCACAATTTTTGAAGACAAAAGAACTAAAATGAAATTTGCTAACTGAAGCAGAGATTGTATACATATTCGTATACTAAAAAGAAATTAAATAAAAATCAAATCCCAAAACTGCAAAGCCCATCCCTGCACTGTGAACAATTACCTGAGTAGCTGACAACTTATGTACAGTTCTATTAAACTCTCAGTAAATAACTTGTCCTGATTCTTACGTCAGAGACTACGGCACAATCATAGAAATTAAGGAAAGCTGTACCTTCAACACTATTAGCCTATAAAGTAAAAAAACAGGTATGGTGTCTGTCCCATATGAAGCACAGGCCCTTATGTCAGCCTTATACAGCAGCTTTGAAAAAGTTACATGCATTAGTCCTCTAAACAGGGTTAGTGCAAACCTAGCCATCCCACCACAAGAGAGCAGCAATTTTCTTTAATTACATTGTCACCAGGTTAATATTGTTTTTGATTTAGCACACAGTAATCAAAAGATGGTAAGAAGAAACAGTAGGACAGAAGAAAAGAAAGGGGTAAAGGAATGGAACAGAAGAACAACACGGGAGAAAAGAGAAACTAAAGAGCAGACTCTAAAGTGCAGCCTGGCACTGCACTACCTGTCGTTTGCTCCAGCAAAGGCAAAACTCAGGGAAACTGCAGGCAGTACAGTATGCAAGAGCTACACTGGAGGTTTGGAGGAGCCTGCATGCACAAAACTGATGGGAAACTGTTCTGGGTGGCTGCTCCCATCCCTGGAGCAGGGGCTGGAGAAGAGGCGGGGGTGGGGTGGGGGTGGGGGTGGAGGTCCATGAGATGGGAGGCAGCACAGTAAGCCAAATCTCACCAATGACAACAGTAACGATGGGGAAAAATAAAAGAAAAACAAAGTACTGTTCAGTCAAACAATAGGGGAACATGAGGAAAACAGTAAAACAAACTGGATCTTTCTCTACCAAAAACAATTCAAGTTTATTATTACGGTTATTACTAAGTCATACTGAGTTTTGCTGAACAATATTTTCCTCCCCTGCACACTTCAACAGAAACACAAACTACAGCCTCAGAATGATCATAAAGGTACAGTGATAGCTCTTAAAGTGTTTCAGTAAGAACTAAACTTTATGATCATTGTTATAGGTATGATTGACCGCGGGAACATTTTAGACCAAATTCATTTTAATGAGGCATCAAACTGGTAACTTCATATATTTCTCAGTTTGATTTAAACTCTGCATGTGCTACATCCAGCTGAGATGGATTTTTCTGGTTAGTAGAAGAACACTAGCAGGAATAACAATCATGTTAGTACTAAAACAATTCTATCTGACTCTCTCTATACAAAGTATTATTGTGTGTAGTGATAACCTGGTGAACTTTGGATGTCAGCTCAGAAAGAACTAAGAGAAGGATTACCCTGCAGTGTTCCTGTTATTTTATGTAGAAGCTTTAAAAAAGTATAACACCGAAAAGTGTCACAAAGGATGTTAATCACTTACTTTTTATTCTATATAGGTAGCTGTTTCCAATAATGTGTTTATAAATTGCATGAAATCTGCATGGCACTATTCCATTTAGTCCAGTCCTGTCTATTTAGCCGAGCCTGAAGAGCAGATTGCACCAGCTTACAGCACTGACTCATAGTTTATCTGAGGCACAGTGATGCCAGAACTAAGTTGACATATCACCACCACAGCTGCAACTATGGTAACATGATTTTGGGAGAACACTGTGATCCACACTTTTCTAAACAAACAATGTAAAAAATGTAAACATCTGAGTTTATGTGCTTTAAATTGAGACTAAATTCATTAAAGTAGAATGTTGGGTTATAGAAATAGGGCACAGGTTGAATTATGGCTTATTAAAAATAAATTTTTTTACTATTTGTAATATGAAAAGCTGAGAGTCTTTCCTTGCATTTATGAAAGGAATTTTTTAAAAATGTTTTTAGGTTGAAGGCATTCTAATTAATTTGATACACATGAGATTGTGTCATCCTACAAAAAAAAGAAAAAAAAAAGTTTTACCCTCTCTTTCTTCCTCCATGTGGCTGATACGGAGGGACAAAGCAGCCTTCTCTTCCCTGGCCCGGTCCCTGGCACTGACCACCTCAGCTACCATCTCCTGCCACTCCAGCACCTGGCTCTGAGTGTCATCAGCGCTGCCTGATTCACTTGCCTTAGGTCAGAAGGTGCAAAAAAAAAAAAGAAAAGAAAAAAGAAAAAAGAGTGAGCATTAAATGTAGAGCAAAAGCAAATGTAAGAAGAAGTCTGTGTGCCTCACCTGAGAGGCAGCCCTCTTGGTGAACTGCTCCAAGTCTGCCTGCAGTGTCCTCTGTTGCTCCTCATACACCACTAACTTTTCCTCAAGCATTTCTGGCAGAAAACACCAAATACAAATAATATTCATTTTTGAGAGGAAGATTTCCCCTTAAGCTTTTCCTGAAAGTTTGATTTTAATACCGTTCTTTGCTTTAAGCTCCTCGTATTGCTCCACCTTCCAGAGATTTTCTTCTCGCTCCTCCTCAAGTGCAGTGATGTGACTCCGCAGGGCAGTCAGGTCTGGGGGAGCAACTCCAGCCTAAGGACGGGGGGCAGGGTTAGAAATCTTTTCAAACAGGTCTCACTTTTTGCCTAGCAGCTTTGCTTACCACATGTCTTTCAGCATTTTGATGTCTTTTTTACTTTCATTCTGAGCAACAAACTGAAAAGTGCGTGCTGCAGATGATCAAGTTTCTAAAGACCCGAACTGATATAAAATAAAAACAGATAAAATGATGGATGCCACATCAGTTTCACATCTGGTCATGCAAGGCAAGGGAAGCGGTGTTTAACAAGCTAAATCTAAAAACAGACACATGCGTGAAAGCAATTTATCTTCTTAAAACTCAGAGCAGTGTTCTGTCCTGTCAGAGATCTCATATTGCCGGTTTGGACCAGAGTATAAGCATTTAAAATAATCAACCCTAAACATACAGCAGTAAAATGGACCATAAACATCAATTTATCTGAAATCTTAACACATAAAGTCCAAAAAAGTCATATGTAGCAAATATTATACAAATTAAACCTCATATATGCAAATTAAGATGTATTTTTTTTATTTATCAGAAGGTTCAATGAACATTTGTAAAAAGAAATTTTCAAATAATAATTTTCTGGCAATTATTTCATGTTCAGGCTTTATATAATGTTTTGAATGCAGGATCTGTAATTACATAACTTCATTTTATAATATATAATTCAACCACCAGTGGCTGCTCGAGTTTATCGTAAATGTCGTGATGATCACACAGAAGTATTTTGTTAAAGATATTTTTCTTCTATATTAATGTGCAAGACTTTGGAGCCACCCCTCATATCTTAAGATTTTGCTTGGACAATAGGAAATAAAACAATATTTTGAATTATTTAATAGTAAGTTCAACAGCATCAGGTCACAGTTCAAGTCTGTACTGTCAACCTGCCCAGATATCTCTCCCAGGTCTGGTGTCTAAGTTTAAACTGATTTCCACGGCAGATCTTCTTGATATTGTCTCACACGTCTTCCTGCCCACAGGGTTCCCATTCATGTAAAAACATATATGTACTTATTTGGCATTTGATTTTCACCTTCACACCAGGCCTTACTGTGGTCAACCTGAAATAATGCAAAGGATTAGATAGTTGTCCTCACTTATTTTTATTTATTGGTTTGTTGTTTTTTTCTAGAGGTGAGGGACTCTCAGCCATTCCCCAAGTTTGTCTGCCATAGTCTGCTCTCCCCTCATTGTGCACTCAAATAAAGTTGAACAGTCCATTTTAGTCCTCCTAGATTTATCAGTTGCCTTTGGATTATCCAATCTAATCCAATTACATATTATATGTTAATAAACTCTGTTTGCCTTTATGTATAACTGGATTGGAGTGTCAGGGGAAAAAAAAAAAAAATTACAAGGTACAACTTCGACACCTCACCTGGCTTTTCTTCAGTTCCTCCTCCAGCTGTCTGATTCGAGATTTAGACCAAGCTTTCATTTTTAGGAACTTGGCTTCTGATCTGCTGGCTTCATCCGTTTTCTGCTTTGCTTGCGCTGCAAAGACAACAAAAGACAAACGCTGAGGAAATGAAAGAACTAGCACATGTCCTGATTTATTGCTATTTATTGTGTAAACTGTGTTCTGCAAATTAAAAGCTAAAACAAATCCGAATGTCTGGATGTATATGGAAAAGAAAAGTCACCACCAGCTGTTTCTGAAGGAGTGAAACTGAATAATCAAGATAAAGCACCAACCCTCTAGCTCAGCTATCCTCTGGATGGAGGCTGAATCATTGGGCACATTTCCACTTCTTGATGCCTCTTGACTGGCAGGTGCTACCTGGGCTCTCCTCAGGTCCTCCAGCTGCCTCATGAGATCCTGTTGGGTTTGGTCCATCTGTGCTTGATGCTGCTGAGTCATTCGCTCCACCTCTGCCTGCTGCTTGTCCATCAGGTCACGAAGCTGTGCTCGCATCACATGCTTCTCTGCCTCCATCCTGGATTCAAGGCTCTCTCGCTCAACTTGTAGCCGGTGCAGCCGCTCTGAGAGTTCCTGCAAGGAGAAAGTATTTGTTCCAGGTAAGTTTCAAGGTCTTAACTGACTTATTATTTCAATACAGGTTAAAGACTGGCTACTAAATAACAAGCGAGAACATTCTATGGAGGCTTAATGAAAAGTGAAGCATACTGCATCACAATAATTACCGACAGAAATATTTAAAGTGGCCTATTTTGATCATTTCTAGTTTTAATTCTTGAACTTTACTTATAGAATCACTTAACCTGACACACAGATCAGATATATATATATATATATATATATATATATATATATATATATAAAGTATATGTGTGTGTGTGTCACAAAGGAAAAGCAGAAGAAAAGTCCTCTTTGAGGTGTAAAGAGTGGCAGGCAAGCTAACCTTAATCTGTTGATCTCTCCCATCCACCTCTCCCTGGAGAACATCAATGACCTGGGTTTTACCCAGCAGCACCTCCTCCTTCTCATGAAGCTTCTGTTTTAGAGCCTTCAAAAGCTGATGACAAAAAAAAAAAATACAAATTCTCAAAAAACCCAAATATCCAACACAAATTCTTTCAGTTTCATAGCTGATTGTCTGAGGGAAAGTAATCTTGAATGTCCTTTTTAAGTCATTACCTGCTCCAAGTCTGCACTGGCATCTGACTTTGCTGCTAGCTTGAAGAGCTCCTGTTCATGCATCTGGTTGATTTCCATCAGCTGGCTGTCTTTCTGAATGATGATGTCTTTGAATGTCTGGATCTAAAAAACAAGCACATGACTCATTGTGAACCTAAGACAGCTAATACAACAGAAGCTGTATTGTCCTCCTTTGAAAACCTACATTCTGCTTGTACATGCTCTCCTTCTGGCTGTATTGCTCCTTCTCTGTGGCCAGCAGCTCTTTGAGGCTGTCCGTCTGCTCCTGCAGCAAACTGTAGCGTTCCTCTGCTTCCCCCACTTTCTTAGTCAGGCTCTGTACAAGCAACTGCAGCTCCTGCATCGCCCCACTGTCCTCAACCTGGGGAGGTACAGAGTGAATGACTAACAATTACTGCACTGGAACCATCTCTCAGAGATAATGCAGACAATAACCTGTTTGGAGTGAACTTTAATGCATTTCCTGGGATATATCTTCTGCTTTTGCAACTTTGCCTTCCTAATGTTAACATTTGAAGGTGTTTGGAGGGAAAACTACTAAGAAAAATGCAGTGAGATAATTCTACATTCTCAAGAGGTTTACGACCTTTAGTGGTGGTGTGATGGGCTGCTCTCCGGCCAAAGCTGTCTGCAGGTGGACAATGTAAGCCTCTTTTTCTGCCAGCTTCCTGTCCTTCTCTGTCAGCATGGCATCCATTTCCTCACCGCGCTGCCGCTGGGACTCCAGTTCCTTCTTCTACAAGAAATTAGTAATGCTTTAGTCAGAAAAATGAAAATTTCAACCCTGATCTGCATCTTGCTCTGTGTATACCTCAAGAAATTTCTATTACCTACACTAAGATTAGCTTAGTGGTCTCAAACATTAAAATTATGAGACCCACAGCAAGCAGACTTAATTGACAAAAAGTAGACATTCAAGCTGAACAAAAGCTTGATCAAATCACAGTCTCCATTATATTGGTCAATAATTGCAATCTTTGCCATATAAGATTATTATTTATTAAATTAAGAGCATGGATCTATTAGACTTCAATAAAAAGTCTTTTTTATAAAAAAAGGGGGGGGAGTTCCTTGAACTTCAAATAAAAAATAAAAAATACATTTATAAAAAAAAGAGAAAAAACAAAGAGGTGGACATGGAAGGAATAACATGTATGTTTGACTTTTTGCTGTTTTATTTTGATTGTTGTTTAATTATTGAGCAAAATAATGCAGCATCAGTGAAGAATACATTTAATTTTCCTTTATATAGTAGTTATAAAAGAAAAAAAAAAGGTATACTTTACTTTGTTTTCCAGTTCCAGATCTCTTTGTGCAAGTTGCTGCTCTAGTTCATCGACCTTCTTCTTCAGCAGGACGATTTTCCCCCGACTGGCCTGTTCTCCTCCTTCTGATGAACCCTAAAAAGAAACATGAAGATAGCACTTTAAAAATCAAATTGGAAACATCAGATGTTTGCCAAAAGGGCAGAAATATCATTCAAACAACATCCTAATAACGGACTGTGTCTGCTGGTTTTGTAACCAGTTGCTCACATGCTGCACTGAATGCGCATTGGAGACTATTGCCCCGTACAGGCAATCTGATTTAGAATCAGTGGAAAACATTTAGGAGATTAATTTATTCATTTTATGTATTTACATGTTTAACCATACAGGTCTGAATGTGTGCGCACATCTCTACCTTCTTGCTGTGTGTTGGCGTGCTTGGGCTCCCCTGCTGTTTCTTCAGCTCTTCTAGCTGTGCTGTTAAAGAGGTCACCTTAGCCTTGTTCTGGAGACGCAACTTTGACAGTTTGGCTTCACATGCCTCCTTCTCAGCCTGAGCCACAAAGAAGAACATCTTTACCTCCCTTTTAGTGAGTAGTTACACTATAAGATCAGATGCTTTAACTGTAAAATGTAAGGAGATGTTAATATATAACCTGACCTTTGGCAGTTTTAGATGTGTGTAGAAGAACAGTAAAAGTTTATAGTGCAATACATGTTTACACTCTCCTGTGATGTGGTTGCTAAGCCAAACACAGTCATAATCTCACAGTCCTGCCTTTACTATGGAAGGCTTGAAGGTTTAATACTTAGCACAGTCAATGTTTCTCATTGAAAGAGCTGTGTGAAAGACCAACAGGAGCAGCATTAAAAACCATTTCATAACAACTCTTTTGACCAACTGTGACTGCATCTGTCAGATACTGATCTCTGTCAGACAGCAGGAACATTCAATCTCCTATACTGTGTGATGACTCATAGGAATAAATAATGTAAGCACACTTATAAGTGTAAAAATCAAAGAACACCATACAGACTATTACACACTGAGAAAATTTACTCATAGACTTCTTTTTGATTCACTACCCACACTCCACCTGCTCATCCATCAACTTCCAAGAAGCCTGATTTCTTTACTTTTTCTGCCTGATTATCTGCCATAATCTGAACAATGTTTACATTTGGAGCTGTATCTACACTCTACATTCTCACTTAGGAATACACTTTACATGGGCAGCCCAGTGTTTTAAGGCCCAGGGCTTATTAGGTCATCACACTCTCCCACCTAATTAAAGGCAACAACCAAATCTGTCAATCACTAATAGACAGGCCCCCTTTTCAGGGTCTGAGAGCAATTTTAAACAAAGGCACCACTGAGTGGGTGCCAACCCTCCGCTGTAAAGTTAGTAAACAAGTGTGGGAGGTTTGATGGGTCTAGCTTGAACAGTATGCATCTATGATGTGAATTTGAAGATCCTTTAGCTCTTTCTCGAGTTATCACATTCACAAGATTTTCAGAAAACCTCTGACCTTCTGCTTTAGGTCAAGGTCGCCAAGATTCAAACTCAGAGATTTTTAGTAAATGCATCTATGGTGTGAATTTGAACATTCTAGGTCACATTGTTCTCAAGTTATGGCCAACATTAAAGTTTTTGTTGAACAGATGACATCACCGACGCCAAATCTATGATAATAGCTCGACTTTTTCAAAACAGCCAAACTAAAAAGGACCAACTCCACAGTGGGCCAAGCCCCTTTAAACGAAATCTGCTGATGATCAACCTAAATGGCCAGTGTTGTTCAACATAAGCAATCTAAATATGCAATTATGAGTTTAGTTTACTTACTCATTCCTTAAATATAGAAAAGAATTAAAGTAGAAATTTTCAAAACATTAATTCAGAATATGTTTCTAACTGTACCTGGTAACTGTAGCATTAGCAGGATACAAATGGGTCCAAGTGTTTGGACAAGGACAAGTAATTTTGCCTCTGTACACCACCACAGTGGATTTTAAAAATCAAACAATCAAGATGTAACTGAAACGCAGACTTTCAGCATTAACTAAAGATGTGTAATAAAAGTATACATTAACTGTTTAGGAATTACAGACATTTTTATACACAGTCCCCCAAAGTCCCAAATTGGTTTAACCCAAAAACCACTCATTGTGGTGACCCACGCCTTCTTTCACACCTTGGCACATGTGATTACGCACATGAACAATAGTGAGTCACAACCACCTCCAGGGGAGACCCCCACTGGGGTTTAAATACCTGGGTCTCTCTGGAAAAAGCCTTCTGGATGAGAGGTCTTCAATAAACTTAAAGAAGCCAAATTGCCTTTTTTTCAAGCTTCCAAATCAAGAACACTCTTGAGGAAGTATGAGTATCATTAGCAGAGTACAATCAAGAGAGGTTTTCATAAATGGAAATACAGATGGTTTACAACAAGATGCAAAACAACAGTTACACTCAAAAACAGTAAGGACAGATTCGACTTTGCCAGGAAACATCTAAAAAAGCCTGCAGAATTCTGAAAAATAAAGTCTTTGGACTGATGAAAGCAAGATGAACTGCTTAAAAGAGAGAAAGTATAAAGGAGAGAAATGACTCATGAATCATACCACATTATCTGTCAAAAATAGTGGAGGCAATGTTCATGTGTAGCTGGAAGCAGAAGTGAGTCACGGATGTTTATTGATGATGTGACTGGTGATTGAAGTAGTAGGATGAATTCTAAAATGTTCTGGGCTATACTCTGCTCAGTTTCAGGAAATGCTACAAAACTGATTGGACAGTGCTTCACAGTGCAAATAGATAATGGCCCAAAGCAAAACAAACCCAATAGTTTCTCAAGGCAAAGAAATTTGATATTCTTCAATGGCCATGTCAGACACCTGAGCTTAACCCAACAGAGAACGCTTTTCAGTTACTAAAGGCAAAACTGAAGGCAGAGAGACCCATAAACAAGTAACAACTGAAAATGGCAACAGTTAAAGCCTAGCAGAGGATCTCAAGGAAAGGGAAAGAACATTTGGTCATGTCCATGGGTTCTAGACTTCGGGCAGTCATTGACTGCAAAGGATTTTCAACCATCCGTCCATCTAGCCATCTTCTGCAGGCAGCAACCTAAGCAGAGAATCCCAGACCTCCCTTTCCCCCGCCACCTCCTTCAATTCATCTGGGGGAACATCAAGAAATTCCCAGGCCAGCAGAGAAACATAATCTCTCTACTGTGTCCTGGGTCAACCTTGGTGCCTCCTCCCAAATAGGACATGTCTGGAGCACCTTGCCCAGGAGGCATCCTAGTCAGATGCTCAAACCACATCAACTGGTTCGATGTAGCCAGCTGCTCTACTCTGAGTTCCTCCTGAATGACTTAACTCCTCACCCTATCGTTAAGGGAGAGCCCAGCCATCCTTAGGTGAAAGCTCATTTTCACTGCTTGTATCCACATCTCATTCTTTCAGTCACTACCCAGAGCTCATGACCATAGGTGAAGTACAGAGGAAACATTACAAAAAAATATATAATTGACAAAATATTTATGGACCTGAATACATATATATATATATATATATATATATATATATATATATATATATATAAACTGGCTGGCATAGTGAAATCAAATGCTAGCACTTGTTTTATGTAATCAAGAAAGTGAAATATAATCCCTTTTTGGTGCAACCATACAACAGTGTCCTACCAAACATTGACCCCTTATTAATCAACACTGCTGCTTATTGGAGTAATGGAGGAGAAATTGTCCCCACCTTCAGCTGGTCATCTTTAGTGCGAAGTGCTGCATCCTTTTCACGGATCATCTCCTTCAGCTGAGTGACAAGCTGCTCAGTTTGGGTTAGCCTCTCTGCCATTTCTTCCACAGCAACCTCTCCGCCACCAGCATGGCTGGGTGGAGAGCCTGAGCCCTGAGAAGAGACAGGGAAGGTGGTGAGCCAGTGACCAACAACACAAGAAAGGAATAGAGATAATGTTGAAAGCATGCTCACATTTATTTGCAACAATGCTGAGAGCACAAAAAGCTGCTTTGTTTGGAGACTGTATACATTTATATGAGTATAAGAGGATATAATAATACTACTATAATATTATGATTATAAGTGTTCTACCTTAGAGTGCATTATGCACAAAATGATCAATATATAAGCTATAAAGCAAAGAGGCTAGGTATACGGGGGGGGGGTAAGCTTAAGCTTAACCCCACTCTCACTGGACATCTAAGCTCTGTCTGAGTCAAACCACAACAGTCAAGCTGTTTACAGTTTTTCTGGACATGAAATGCACTGTTATGCCGGGGCCATCACAGCACTGCAAAGTTTTCACCAGATTTCGTTTGAGCTAATTTAACAGCTTTTATTTAACAGTGACACTGAGATGACATGACATGAAATTATTTATGGTAGTGTGAAAAATACTGTCAGTACTGCCTAAACAGAAGGGTTGATCTGTACCATGCAGGTCATTTTAGTTGATCAGTTGTGACTTTGAAAAGTGATGGGGGCAAAGTGTGGAAACGTTCCAGTGTCTCAAAGTGTGGAATTCCTTCATGCAGCACTTTTTAAGGGTTTCACGGAAACAACTTGTGTAATCTTTCTGAATATAGAGTCATCCTTTACTATAGTTTGTATAAATTAATGCTTATTAAACTGCTGTAACATCAGTGAATACTGAGCCTTCAAGCAATGGAACATGAGCATGTGTACTTACTCTAGACCCAGGCTCTCCTTCTTCACCAGAAAACCATTTCAGCATAGTTTTTTTCTAACCTGAAACATAAAGTAAATATATTATTTATAGAGTAAGAATGTGCCACTCTTCAGTTCTCTTCAGTATGTTTTGGGAAGAATATCTGCATGCATTTTCACCAGATCTTTGCACTTTGTCGTAATTTCACACACCTCAGGTTAGAGCTTCCCCTGATACCAATTTAAAAATTGATACTATGCCTTGTTTTAACTTAACTTTCAACTGCTGTGGTGGTGGATATTCATATTAATGATTATTCAAACAAAATGTTTTTCTCAAACTCACTTTTTGTTTAGTTAAGTACCTTAACCACCTACAGCTCTTGGTGAAGAAAGTCTAGCTAGTTGAAGTGAAAGTCATGAGGTTAGGTGAGCCTGTGGATGGATTATTAAAGCCCTGTGGTGATGCAACTGAGTCAGCTGCTCCCAGGGGCTCTATTCGAACATGCAGACTTCCCAATGTGGACCCAGTCCAGTGGTTGCCCTTGTGAGACTGGCTTTACTGTCAGAAACACCCTTTGGTTTGGGCCGAAAATGCTCTCAAAAATGTTTTTAATTAACAACAATGCACTAATAATGTAAATGAATGAGCAGGACCGTGCTTGTAGTGTTACAGGCAAAACAAGACAGTGCTCACTGTACCCACTCCTTAAAATATTCACAAGCGTCCTAGAATATCAGATGACTGCCTGAGGAGTACAGGCAGTACAGCTATTTCATCGGATAACCTGAGCTAGCAGGACAAAGCTATGCTAAGTCAGTCAAGTGATTGCTTGGATGATGTCTAAGGATAGAGTTAAAAATACTCATTAAACCTTTCTAACTTTATAATAGGCCACAAGCTAATTTTGAGCAGCAAAAGGCACGGCCTTGTTTAATATCAGATTGACAGGTGTGGCCTTTCCACCCAAACAACTACAAGACTAAGCTGGCCAGGACTTGAGGCCTGGTGCTTCACAGGGTGCGCGATCAGCCAAATTCATTCTGCTTGCTGAACCGTCCAATCCACGTGACCTGGAGTGGCAATATCAGGTCAAACCGGTTCTCTGGCTGAGGCTTACCACAGCAGGCTAAACCACAATGTCGTGACTGTGGTGTAGCTTTTCGTGGTTCTCAGGACCCATTTCGGTTTCTGCAGTTTATACTCACAAACGCAACTCTCAAGTATTTATTTATGATAGGTATCAAGCAAGAAAACACAAGTTTTTATGAGCTCTATATGCATAATCATTCCCGGCCCCAATTGCAATGTGATAATTTATTATTATTCAATCCTCTTATCTGAGTAATATATAGAAATTAGGAGGTGAGTTAACGCTACTGCAGACAAACACTGTTGAAACAAACAAGTTATTTTGCTGATTATAAACAAACTAACTTCATACTGAAAAGCTATAGATGAATAATATGAAATGTAGCGTCTCTAAAAAATTTGCTCGACATTAGCCGAGGCTTAACTTAAGTTAGCAGCCGGGATCTGTAATTGTTACTGCCCATTTCGTACCACAACTCATCTGCCCCGCAAGGGCTTCGCACTCTGTTCAGCAGTAGGCCTCGAGGGATTGCCCTGTGCAGGTCGGTCGATTATTTAAACATTTACCGGTTTTAGCTAATGCTAATCTAGCCAGCTAACTTTATCTTGTCAGATATATAGCTACATGCTAACATAGTTAGCGCTGAATTGCATCTTGACCGCTTGATAAATTCGTTCTGTCATGCATCTTACACCCTGCAATTTTTTAGTTTTAAGAGCTCACCGGGTTCACAACGTCATGAAGAATCCGCTTCAAACATCGTTTCGCCGACTAAATCCTGCAAAATTACATGTTTATTCCTCTTGGCGACTAAATTGAAACGGGACAGGGATATTCAATGGTCACGTTTGTCAACAGATACTGCGCGTGCGCATTTCTGTCACACTGACAGGCGTCCGGAGGGCACTCATCTGTATAATTATCATCGAGTTAAACAGTGCCTATAAAACTAATGGATTTGGCCATGGTAACGAATACAAGTCTTGTATTAGTTAAACTTAAAAATTTAAAAAAAAAATAAAAAACTGAATAGGCCTGCTGTGCCCATACCTCAAGTGAGAATCAAAGAGAAACCAACCGCCAAGAGAATGATACTCTTATTATTTCCGCTTTCGTTTAAATAACCCTTTGCGGACCCTTTATTTTGGCAGGCAGTCAAGTAATTTTAAGGGTCGTGTTTCCAGTATAATTCACCAAGCGGCCACTTTGAATCTGATTTATCACATGTTTTCTTCTTTTTTTAATTGATAAAGACTGTTTACTTTCTGTAAGTATTTCAAGACATCAAAACTACAAAATTAATATTGTCATCATATTGCCTTTCTTAACTTGTCACCAAACTACTTGATGGCCAAGGTTGAGTATTTGGGAGAGAGGTAGACCTGAGATGGTTTGGACACGTGCAGAGGAACAATAGTTAATATATTGGACAAAGGATGCTGAAGATGGAGTTGCTATAGTCAGGAGATAATAGGACACTAGTGATACACAAGCAGCAACCTTCAGGGCGGAAAACTGAGAATGCCTTTATTATTTATCACTATAATCACTATCTGTCACATGTACTGTATCAATACAAGTATGTGCCATAGATGCAACTACAGACACCTAAAGTATGTGGTTTTATAATGCATGCATATCTTTAATTTTTCCTGCAGCATGAAAACTGCTCATGAAATGAACACAGATTGACCAATTAGTCATTTGACAGAGTGAATTTAAGTGATCTGAGTTTCCCAAACTTGAGAAATCATGTTTAAAAAGAAACTTGTTTTTGAAATAACTGTTAAACTTTCAGTGCAATAGCTTCATATCCTCTATAAAGCACATATTAACAGACTATTATGATGCTGTCTTCTGTATATTCACACCATCCATCACCTGAATGGCTGAACATGAACTGCAACCAAGATTCTGTGTTGTGTCATTCATGAAAAATACAACATTTGTAACATAGTAACACACACTATAATTCACTTTCAAAAATATAAATGTTATTAAAATTAAAATTAAAATAATTAAAATGATTAAAGCTTTAATCTCTGATATGGAAAATGGAAAATAATGTAAAAATTATATATTTTATTAAGAAAATAATTGAACATTTCATACAAATGAGCTTCCAAGTTCGCCAGAAACCAAAAAAGAATAACAAAACATTCTTTCAGAATAGCAGGATATTCAAGCAGGAAGTGAAACACTGCAGGAATATCCGTGCTGATGAACTATCTAACTCGAAATATTTCGTGTGAGGATATGTTTTCAAATATTGTCCTGAAATCAGGTGACAGTTCGGTGACACCAGCAGCAAAATAATCCGTAATCCTATCCTATCCTGTCCCATCCTATCCCACATGTACAGCTGGTGGTGTATATTGTAAATAAAGGGACCAATCCACAGATAATTACAGTATATTGATTTTAGTATCTCGCAGCTCCTTGTTTTGGCTTGTTTTTCAGCATATTGTCTGGCTTCTAGCAACAAGAAGTTCTTATTTTAATCTCCTTTGCCCATTGATAAAATGGCAGACACACAACTTGCTGCCAAAAAAACATGTCTTTGTTTTTGTTTGCTGTAAAAAGGCAGCTACAGTTGTTCAAACAGCTTTAAATGGATTCTGCAAATTAGCTTTTGTTATCTGGTGCATTAGTTTATTGACACCCGTAACCATTTCTAATTGCACTATAACACACAACAGAGGTTCCATGTGCAGCAAGGAAACAAAAGTCATGTTCACAATCAGTGTCACTCACCAAAAGATCTCTTATATGCATCCTTATGGTTTGGCAAATGTTCAGAATTATCTTCTAGCAAACAAAATTTTTTTTGACAATTTTGTGACTTAAATATTTAAGCAATGTTTACATCCACATTTATTCACAAGCAATCTTTTTTGGCTGCTTTTGTTGGCACACTGCGTCATAACATATTACAATATTTATTCCAACAGCTTTGCATTCCATCCTTCCCTGCCTACGTTACTGTACCATTTATTTTATTTAATTAATTTCTGTTGCAAATAAATTAGAGGAAATAAGAAGGGTATGATTGTTCTTCCTGAATATGATTTTCAGACATCAGACCAATTTGTAAAACTGATAAATCAGCAAATAAATAAATAAAACACACTGTAGGTACGAATTGTTCTGCTGGTCTGCAGGAGCACATATACTACTAATATACTACTAATAGCATATGCAATGATGTGACATAGAAAGTCTTCACAGGACTCTATGCAGTCCTGTCACAAACTAAGTACACCCTTACTGTTTCCATAGAAATTTAGAGGGTAAGTAGCAGCCAGGTGCTGCTCATCATTGATTATTCACTAGCATGTATGAACACCTGGATATCTTGTAGTCATTGAATCAAGTCCTCTGTATACCAAAGTATTCTACAGTCAAATGTGAGGCCATCTGTCCAACAGCTAATGCTTGGCTGAAATAGAGTCATTCCAAATACATCAGCAAATCTACCACAGAATAACTGAAAAAGAAAAGAATCGATGTGTCCTGTTGGCACAGTCACAGTTCGGACTTCAATCCGATTGAGCTGCTGTGGTGGGACCTTAAGATTTCTGTGCATGAATGAATGCCCAAAAACCTCAATCAACTGAAGCATTGTTCTAAAGTCGTACAGAAAATAATTACTTCAAGTTAATGTTGGTAAAAACTGATTCTCCAAGCAATTGAATCATTTTCATGTGACTGCACAGAGATCATATGACTGTAAGTAGCTTTTATTATTCCATTACTACGCTGGAGCACTAAAGGAAATAACAGAATGGGTTTATCCATAAATCTAAATCAAAAATATACACCCTCACTGTAATAACCAAATATATAAAATGTTTGTTTGTTTTTTGTTGACAATGTATATTAACCATTAATTTTTTCTTATTATAATCTTTTTTACAACATCCAATATGGATAACCATTATAAATATAAACTATGAACTATGAATAAACTATGAATTTACAACAACTCACTGTATAGTTTTGCAAGTCTGGTTCTGCTGGAGGTTTCTTCCTTTTAAAAGGGGGTTGTTCCTTCCCACTGTCACCAAGTGCTTGCTCATAGGGGGGGGTGATTTGACTGTTGGGTTTTCACTGTAATTATTCTAGGGTCTTGACCTTAAAATATAAAGCGCTTTAAGGTAGCTGTTTGTGATGATTTTGTGCGATATAAATAAAATTGAATTGAACTGAATATTTACCAACAAATCTTCTCTCTGAGTTTTGGTTTCTTTAGAAACATGCAAAGTCATTGTGCATGTTGTTGTTTTCTCTTTTTGCTTTTCACCTGTTCTTTGATGCTTTCAAATGAAACTTCATGTTTGAAGCCAAATTCTTTTTTTTTTTCAACACAGTCCAGTCATGATGCGTTGAAAATTAAGTTTGATATCAAGCTCAATCCACAGGCATAAAGCAAGGACAGGGACCATTGGACCAACCACTATACCAGAACTGCACCCATGAAAAAGTGCACTGTGCTCCAGCTCCAAGTTACAGGTAGGTTAACATGGGGACAGACAAACTTTTGAAATCCCAGGTAAGACACTGCTCTGTCAGCCTCAGAATAAATCATGTGGCTGATGCTCATCTCCTGCAGTTCTGAATAACCCAGCCAATGGCGTTGACATCAAGCTTCAACAGGTTCATGACCCATTCATCTTTCTGAGCTCCCTCCATGAACTCAGACAAGGTTATCTCACCTGTTGGGAATAAAACACAATCCACTGCTGGCTTTATACAGTATGTAGCAAGAGGAAGAAAAATTGCAACACTTAAAAAAAAAAAGTCCATCAAAAAATCTTGAATGTACATTGTTATACACATATACAGGGACCTTTCAGTCGCGACCACTACAGTCAAAAGAAGATTATTTCCCATCTGCAGTCATTTAGCTTGGGCGCATGGCTCTATTCTGGGTACACAGCACAGAGCAGTGACAGACATACCTCCACCACGGTTGGCAGATGATGATCTGGTGTGTTTTGAATACCAGATAATCTGCTGCTTCTTTGCTTTTCCATACAGAAAACTATGGACAGGGACCATCATTCTGGTACACATTAATCTCAGTTTTATCTGTACAAAGATGTTTTTTTTCAAATATGCAGGCTCTTTGATTAAACTTCGGGCAAAGTCTAATCTGGGCCTTATTCCAAGAAGCATGATTGGCTAAAATTCTGTGCTTGAGTTACTGAGGTAACAGATTCTGTGAATCTAACCAGCACAGAAAGCAGTGAGTCAGAGTTTCTCTCTGATTCCTCCCTCCTGCTGAGACGAACTACGGTAGTTGTCTGACACTATTTCTTTTCCTCATTCATAAAGTTTGCATTTTTGTAAACACTGAAATCCCAGTTAGAAATGAGCTTGCCCCTTTTGTACTTAACATGAGCATTTTTACAATCAAAGAGTTGTCAAATAAGGACTGCATCATAAATCTATAGACTCCATCCTTCTAACTCTAAGACTGTGGATAGTAAGGCAGCTGTCAGCCAGTTTCCTTGCACTGGAATCATTTAATGTCTCTTGCTGTAGCAATCACTTTTTAAAAATAAACTTATCCATATAAAGCCGTACACATATAGGACTCTGGTCACACACATTTGCTGTGTTGTAGGCTAATTGGTTACACTGATGGATCTTGGAGATGTTAGAGAACACTCGAGTGAAAATGAGGCTGAAAAGACTGTAAGATTCTAAAACTGAACTAAATGAAGTTTTAAATGTAGCTTTCAGGCAGTCTGTGTTCTGAACATTTCATGTTGAAATCTGTTCACAGATTGAGATTCAGTGTCTGAAATAAGTCTGAACTTTGACATGCTGCTTCCACTGAAATTCACCTGAATCAATATCAGTGGGTCCACTGAGCAGTAATTCTGAACCAGATCTGCCCAAAGGCTCAGTAATGGATCAACAAACCAGGTCTGCATCAGTGTCCAATTGCATGGCAAGATGGATCCCAAATGGGTAAGGATCATGAATTCAGACCAGCTCAGACACAGATCCAATTCAGATCCAGACATTCCATCTGGAGCCATTTTGGATCCATTCATAGTGGTTTATTTTGTCCAATTTGTATTCCTTATTTAAAATGCTCATCTTTCCAAAATTATACTGAAATATCTCAAATCTAGCTGACCAACAGCTCTATAAAAGTTCAGACATTTCTTAAAACATGTTTGCCTTTACTGATAAAATTTTACATTATTTAAAGACTTGGAAAGTTACCTGCATTTCTTAATGTAAAATTGCTACTATTACTTAATTCTTACTATTAACAGTAACTCAGTAAAAGATTTCTGCTGTGGCTGTAAGAGATGTCAGGGTCCTCTGTTCCTCCTGGGCTGATCCACCCTCTCTCTCTCCTCCCTATCATGTGTGTGTGTTTGTTTTTTGAACTCACCTTGTGTTTTAGGGGCGGGCCTAACCTGTGTTCCACCTTTCTAGTTTACACACCTGGTGGTCATCATCAGCTAATCATGGGAGCACTATTTATATCTGGTTGACATTGGGTTATTGTACCTATAACAGTGTGGTGGTGCTCTTCAGAAACTTTTATCTGCTCCTGTGTTAGTGTTTCCTAATCATCTGTTTTCTTCTGCGTAGGAAAACCTGAGAGAGCCGTGCAGAGTGCAGAAGAGGAAGTCCTTTTGTTTGTGGAGGGGATTTCGTTTGGCGCGTGGCCCAACTGCCACCTGAGCCTCCACTGATGGAGCTGGACTTATTTTTGGCATTCTGCTTACCTTGGTGTAAATAAACTTGTGAACTTTCCCTCAGTCTGCACCACTATTCATGACAAGAGAGCCAATATCTATCAGTGGAGGCCAATATTAGATTACATTAGAAACTGTTAAACTGGGCTTTTACATCTGGCCAGCGTGTTAAATGATTACTGAATAAATGCTGGGGAAAAAAATGAAATGCTCATACACACAAACTGTTGCAAAAACAATTTTTTTTAACTGAAAAACTGACTTGAGGGTGGATCCACCTCAGAGTCTGTTGCTATCTGGGTAACTAATATCACAGGTCCATCAGAGAGCTGTGTCCTGTTGTTCCATAATTTCATCTTCAGTTTGTGTCACCTGTATTTTGTTCCTGTCAGGTTAGAGCTGAATAATTTGATTTTTTTTTAACAAATGTTAAAATTAGGACAGTATGAAGAAATTTATATACTATATTGCCAAATATATCTGCTCGACTGCTTTCACATGTATGAAAACTTGAGTGACATCCCATTCTTAATCCATACGGTTTAATATGCCGGCCCACCTATTACAGCTATAAGAGCTTTAACTCTTTTGGGAAGACTTTCCACAAGGTTTAGGAGTGTTTATGGGAATTCTTGACCATTCTTCCAGAAGTGCATTTGTGAGGTCAGACATTGATGTTGGACGAGAAGGTCTGGCAATTCATCCCAAAGGTGTTCTATCAGATTGAGGTCTGTGCGGGCCAGTCAAATTTTTCCACATCAAACTCACTCAACCATGTCTTTAAGGTTCTTTCTTTATGCACTGGTGCGCAGTCATGTTGGAACTTCCACTATGTTATAATCCCACTAACAGTTGACTGTGGAATATTTAGTAGTAAGGAAGTTTCAGGATGGGACTTGTTGCACAGGTGGCATCCTATTATGGTACCATTCTGGAATTCACTGAGCTCCTCAGAGCGACCCATTCTTTCACAGAAGCCGAGTTGCTTGGTTTGATACACCTGTGGCCGTGGAAGTGACTGGAACACCTGAATTCAATGATGTGAATGGTGAGTGAATAATTTTGGCAATATAGTATATTTTATGTCAGACTTTTATACTGTCTATGATAATGATAGAGTGGACAAAGGTAATTAAAATGACCCTTTTTCTTACATCCTGTTTTTTTAAGATAAATGTCATGGTCCTCACTGACACATTCATATTACTCAGTCCACTGCATTAAAATGGGGGCTCTGCTCTTTATTTAACCAGTGCCTGGTTATCCTGGTGCTTAACACACAGTGAACATACACAGCCTTTCTGGAATGGGAAACTCAGAGTTGCAGATCTCAGACATAATCACCTCAGAGTTTATGATCAGACTCAGAGTTTACTGAACCTGCTTTGTGCTTGGAATAGGGCACTGGCCATCCTGTATTTGAGTGGTTTACACTGTATTGTAAACCCTCTGTATTTCCATTTATGAAAGTGTCTCTTGATTGTAGGCTTATACAATGATATACCCACTTCCCCCAGAATGTTCTTCACTTGGCTAAATGCTGTGAAGAGTTTTTTTTTCAATTATTTTTTAATTATTTTGTTTTTTAGTGTTACTTAGCTGCATAATGCATTCATTTTTTTAAAAGAATGTAGCTGATTGTTCATTTAGCCATTCCTAAAGTTTTTGCTGTCTCTCTGATAGGCTTATTGGGGGTTTTCAGCCTAATTATTGGCCTCTTTCACTTGTCTTGACATCTCTTTCAGCCTCATATTGAGAGTTGAGCAGTGCTACCGAATACAAATTCAGCACTTGGAATCAACTCCAGATCTTTTATCTGCTTATTTTCTCATGGAATAATGAGGGAATAGGCCTCGCTTGGCAATGAAAGTACTTGTCAGTCAACTGTCCACTTACTCTGCCTCTGAAAACGGAGCTCTGTGTATAAAAATGGCTGTTATTCCTAAACTGTTCATACTTTGGTTAAACCCCTTGAATTAAAACTGAAAGTCTGCACTTCAATCACATCTTGATTAGCTGATTTAAAATCTGTGGTGGACAGAAGCAAAGCTACAAAAAATCTGTCATTATGCAAATACTTGAAACTGACTGGGTAGTTAGTGATACAGTTATGGTAGGTTGTGGTAAGGTTTACATTAATGGAACTAACTAACTAACTAATTGAAAAAGGAAAAATTGTAATAATTTAAATGACAGAACATGGCAGCTGTAAGATACCAACAAAGATACAAGCCTTGCGCCTGCAGGTATCACAGCATAGTGAAGTGCTTATTAAACAACTTTTACTGCTGGTCCAGTGTACAGTGTGTACTCACCATCATTATTCTCATCAACCAGCTCAAAGATTCGGTCACAGATTTGTGATGGATTCATACTGATGTTTGTCTTCTGGAGCTTGATTTTGTAAAGAATCTGCACGATATACATGAAATGATGATTAAACACACTAACAATTCAAATGTTATTTTCTAAATATACAGTACGAGCATGTTCATTTGCTGGTAGTCATGGATAGAAAAGTTGATCTATTCTTTTAAATAGAAATTAGAAGAAGACTATAGGATTGGGTAAACTGGAACAAAGTGCCCTATTTTTGACTCTCTGAGGGTTCCTAAATATGACACATATCTCAACAAGATCCTCTACATGTTTGAACACATTGGAATTAAATAGAATGCAGATCTTTTCTCTTTTTTCACAACATATTGTTTTGTGGTCTAACACCTAATGCCTTGATGGAGACATTTGTTCTTATCTTCTCACAAATAGGAAATGGTAATGTTTACTATGGCATATCAGGGCCACGCCATGTAACACATAAATGAGTAATTTTTACAAGGGAAAAAAAAATAAAACAGCAAAATCAAGAGAATATTTGAGTTTTTCTTTTACCTTAAATGATCTCGCCCATGAGGCTACATTACATGAGCCCTTGCCCTAATCCATTACACAGGAGTAGTGCATTAAGCTGCCTTGAGAGGATTTGTATTATGAAACCAGGTAATTTTCACAGTTGATACTGATTACACTTTTTTCCAGATGACCCTCCTTTTCTACAAATATTCACTCATAATATACAATATAGATTGAAAAAAAAACCAAAAAAACAATAGAAATACTTTTAAACAGATAGTTTATATCTAAAGAGCCCCCTCTTACCCTGACAAATTGTTTCACCTCCTTTCTGTCCAGCCTCCCATTTGCATCCTTGTCACACATCTTGAAGGACCACTTGAGCCGATCCTCAAGATTGCCTCGTAAGATCAAGTGAAGTGCTGCCACATACTCCTGAAAATCCAATGTGTTATCCTGCTTGAAAATAACAGACAGGTAAGTCATACGTTTGTTTTGAACATGAGAAGCTGCTCCATGTTTTTACCTGGTTTGTGTCGAAGGAGTTGAATATTGTCTCCATGAAAAGAGACTCCTCCACAGCGCTGCTTGACACCCCAAAGATCTTCTTGAACTCGTGTAAGTGCAGGGTACCACTTGGACACTCTTTCATAAAAATGACACACAGCTCTTGAATCCGTGCTAAATCCATCTCTTCAGTGTGACTTTCTTCTTGTCCCATGGACTCTGCTAGCTTGATTAAAGAATCCCTGGTGTGTTTCTGTGGAGGTTCTGGCTCCTGAAAAGAAGACTATAAGGCATCTACACACATCTACACAGTCAGTCTAAGAGCTTTGGATTATTGTTTAGCCTCTCACTGAGCAAACTGGCAGGGGAGTGGCAGGTTATTGACAGGTTAATCTTTTTAATTTGCTAATCTGTTGACTTTTAGTCAGCAAGGTCTTTTTATGGCAAGTCTGAAAGTCTGGCATTAATATTGTCACATGTGCCAACAACACTGATTATTGTGGTGTCTACTTAATTGTAAAATAGGCAGGTAATTAAACCAGCCACCTTTGATATTAGCAAACTGTGTGTTATTAGATATAAGAACAATAAGAATAACTTTATTGATCCCAGAGGGAAATTCATACGTCTGATATAGCTTTAGGATCTACAGTAAAAGCATTGGAAGGTCATTCAAACTGGAGAAGTGTAGTCAGATGGTGACAGGGAGGGAAGGTAGTCAGAACTGAGGGGATTCCACTTCCTTTACAGGAGTTTTATTTTAACTTGGGGTATAGAGAACATGTTACCTCCGTGTGGTGACAAAACTGCAAGAATTATATTTTTAATGTTTCCGAGGAGCAGAACTGGCCTCATCCTCTCTACTTTGGGATAGCGAGGCATGTAAAGCACGTGTGATATCAAACTGCACTGACCTTTTAAAATCTCTGTTTACTATGAAGCATCACACAATTCTTTGATCATTAGAATAATTTAGAATTATACCCCCCTGAAATTAAAGATTAATAGAAACTATCCTATATTTCCTAGTTTAAATAAAGTTAATTGGTCATTGTATTCCTTTCAGGTTGCCTCACTTGGAAAACTATAACATATAGGTATTTTCTGTGCTTTATTGCTGGCACTGCCTGATGCTCCTATAACTTGGATAATGATGCTGATGGAAATGCAATTGATGAAAGAATTGGAGATATTACAAGAATGATTAACTCAGTTCCCACACATCTAGATTTTCCGACTGGTTGTCCTTGTTATTTCCAGGCCGGGACTCTTTTTGTTGTGATTACGTGCTCCACTGTTAATTGTGCTTGTGATTGTCCTGGCTCTTTATCTCTGTTGTGTTGTACCATGTTTCAGATTGATGGTGGTGAGACTGACTGATCGTTCTCTCTTGGATCAGTTGCCTGAAAGTGCACCCGACCCTCAAGAGACAGCCTCAGAGTGATGGGTCCTCAACCCCTGATTGGATTCCACCTTATTTTGAATTTGGCAAAGAATCAGAATGTTGAGTGTAAAATTAATTATTTTCTTTCTTTTTTTTGTACTTTGAAGCTGGTTAGCTTTTTAGGTCAGATGTTTATACCTGTGTGATCAATAGATGATTAGAAGGGGGGAATGTGGTGGAAATATTCACTGTTCTCTGTGTTAAGCTGACCTGACTGAATGGAAGGCTCTATAATCCTCTATTACAAGATGTACTCATCTGTACAAATTATCCTTTGCATGGAAAGTTCTGATTATATTCTGTGACCATGGCACCATGCTTATTATTCTTTGTCAAACACCACACAGACTACTTCTGTATTCTGTACTGCTGTTTGACCCCTTTGCAAAGGTAAATTAACCCTCATAAAGACAGCCTGTTTAAGCAGATTGATTTATTTCAGACTTCCATAACAGCAGTCCAGTAGTACAACTGAAAATTTGGGCATTTTAAGCCTCCACAATCACAAGGAAGGTTAATTTAAAAAAAAAAAAACAACACAGTCTCGATTTCCTGTTATTCCATAGAGGATACATTAAATTCTTCTTAATTTGTGAAAAGAAATGAGGGGGTGGGGCAGTGTAACTTTGGCAGTAGATTCATTTTATTATAGTGACTCTGATGATGCTTGTTTTAATTGGGAAAGTTTCTGGGGAAAACCTGGTCTTGTTAGGAGAGACGGCATCCATCCCACTTTGGATGGAGCAGCTCTCATTTCTAGGAATCTGGCCAAATTTATCAACCCTCCTAAAACCCGACTGCCCAGGGTTGAGACCAGGAAGCAGAGTTGCAGTCTTACACGCCTCTCTGCAGCTTCTCTCCTCCTGCCATCCCCCCAAAACCCCATCCCCATAGAGACGGTGCCTGCTCCCAGACCACCAAAAAACAAACCTAAAATCAGCAGAAAACTATTTAAGCATAAAAATTCAAAAACAATAAATAATATAGCTTCATCAACTGCACAAAAGAATAAAACAATTAAATGTGGATTATTAAACATTAGGTCTCTCTCTTCCAAGTCCCTGTTAGTAAATGATTTAATAATTGATCAACATATTGATTTATTGTGCCTTACAGAAACCTGGTTACAGCAGGATGAATATGTTAGTTTAAATGAATCAACACCCCCGAGTCACACTAACTGTCAGAATGCTCGAAGCACAGGTCGAGGAGGAGGAGTAGCAGCAATCTTCAATTCCAGCTTAGTAATTAATCAAAGACCCAGACAGAGTTTTAATTCTTTTGAAAGCCTGACTCTTGGTCTTGTCCACCCTAATTGGGAAATTCAAAAACCTGTTTTATTTGTTATTATCTATCGTCCACCTGGTCCTTACTCAGAGTTTCTGTCTGATTTCTCAGACTTTTTATCTGATTTAGTGCTCAGTTCAGATAAAATCATTATAGTGGGTGATTTTAACATCCATGTAGATGCTGAAAATGACAGCCTCAACACTGCATTTAATCTATTATTAGATTCAATTGGCTTCTCTCAAAATGTAAAGGAGCCCACCCACCACTTTAATCATACTCTGGATCTTGTCCTGACATATGGCATAGAAACTGAAGACCTAACAGTATTCCCTGAAAGCCCCCTCGTGTCTGATCATTTCTTAGTAACATTTACATTTACTTTAATGGATTACACAGCAGTGGGGAATAAGTTTTATTACAGTAGGAGTCTTTCTGAAAGTGCTGTAACTAAGTTTAAGGATCTAATTCCTTCATTATTATGCTCTTCAGTGCCATGTGCCAACACAGTGCAGAGCAGCTACCTAAACTCTGCTCCCAGTGAGGTAGATTATCTCATCGATAGTTTTACATCCTCACTGCGTACGACTTTGGATACTGTGGCTCCTCTGAAAAGGAAAGCCTCAAATCAGAAGTGCCTGACTCCGTGGTATAATTCACAAACGCGCAGCTTAAAGCAGATAACCCGTAAGCTGGAGAGGGAATGGCATCTCACTAAAGTAGAAGATGCTCATTTAGCCTGGAAAAAGAGTTTGTTGCTCTATAAAAAAGCCCTCCGTAAAGCTAGGACATCTTACTATTCATCATTAATTGAAGAAAATAAGAACAACCCCAGGTTTCTTTTCAGCACTGTAGCCAGGCTGACAAAGAGTCAGAGCTCTGTAGAGCCGAGTATTCCTTTCACTTTAACTAGTAATGACTTCATGGATTTCTTTACAAATAAAATTTTAGACATTAGAGAAAAAATTATTCAAAACCATCTCCAAGATTTATCTTCATGTTCGGCTGCTTTCAGCACTGCTGGTATTTGTTTAGACTCTTTCGCTCCAGTTGATCTTTTGGAGGTAACTTCAATAGTTTCTTCCTCCAAACCAGCAACATGTTTATTAGATCCCATTCCTACTAGACTGTTCAAAGAAGTCTTTCCAATTATTGATGCTTCAATCTTAAATATGATCAATCTGTCTTTATTAGGTGGCTATGTACCACAGGCCTTCAAGGTGGCTGTAATTAAACCGCTACTTAAAAAGCCATCACTTGACCCAGCTGTCTTAGCTAATTATAGGCCAGTCTCCAACCTTCCTTTTCTCTCCAAAATCCTTGAAAGAGTAGTTGTAAAACAGCTAACTGATCATCTGCAGAGGAACGGTTTATTTGAAGAGTTTCAGTCAGGTTTCAGAATTCATCACAGTGACAGAAACAGCATTAGTGAAGGTTACACATGATCTTCTTACAGCCTCTGACAGTGGACTCGTCTCTGTGCTTGTCCTGTTGGACCTCAGTGCAGCTTTGGATACTGTTGACCATAACATTTTATTACAGAGATTAGAGCATGCCATAGGTATTAAAGGTACTGCACTGCAGTGGCTTGAATCATATTTATCTAATAGACTCCAATTTGTTCATGTAAATGGGGAGTCGTCTTCACACACTAAGGTTAATTATGGAGTTCCACAGGGTTCTGTGCTAGGTCCAAATTTTATTTACATTGTACACGCTTTCCTTAGGCAGTATTATTAGAAAGCATTGCATCAATTTTCATTGTTATGCAGATGATACTCAGCTTTATCTATCCATGAAGCCAGATGATACACATCAATTAGTTAAACTGCAGGAATGTCTTAAAGACATAAAGGCCTGGATGACCTCTAACTTCCTGCTTCTAAATTCAGATAAAACTGAAGTTCTTGTACTCGGCCCCACAAATCTTAGAAACATGGTGTCAAACCAGATACTTACTCTGGATGGCATTACTTTGGCCTCCAGTAACACTGTGAGAAATCTTGGAGTCATTTTTGACCAGGATATGTCCTTCAATGCACATATTAAACAAATATGTAAGACGGCTTTTTTACATTTGCACAATATTTATAAAATTAGAAACATCCTTTCTCATACTGATGCTGAAAAGTTAATCCATGCACTTATTACTTCTAGGCTGGACTACTGTAATTCATTATTATCAGGCTGTCCTAAAAGCTCCCTGAAAAGCCTGCAGCTGATCCAAAATGCTGCAGCTAGAGTACTGACAGGGACTAGAAGAGAGAGCACATTTCTCCCATATTGGCTTCTCTTCATTGGCTCCCTGTTAAATCTAGAGTAGAATTTAAAATCCTTCTCCTAACATACAAGGTCTTGGATAATCAGGCCCCATCTTATCTCAAAGACCTCATAGTACCATATCACCCCAATAGAGCACTTCGTTCTCAGACTGCTGGCTTACTTGTGGTTCCTAGGATACTTAAAAGTAGAATGGGAGGCAGAGCCTTCAGCTTTCAGGCCCCTCATCTGTGGAACCAGCTCCCAGCTTGGATTCGGGAGACAGACACCCTCTCTATTTTCAAGATTAGGCTTAAAACTTTCCTTTTTGATCAAGCTTATAGTTAGGGCTGGATCAGATGACCCTGAACCACCCCTTAGTTATGCTGCTATAGGCCTAGGCTGCTGAGGGGGGGGGTGTCCCATAATGCACTGTTTCTTCTCATTCACCTTATTTACTTGTTTATACTTAACTCTGTATTTAATCATTATTATTAATCTCTGTCTCTCTTCCACAGCATGTCTTTTGTCCTGTCTCTCTCCCCTCAGCCCCAACCGGTCTCGGCAGATGACTGCCCCTCCCTGAGCCTGGTTCTGCTGGAGGTTTCTTCCTGTTAAAAGGGAGTTTTTCCTTCCCACCGTCGCCAAATGCTTGCGCTTAGGGGTCGTTTTGACTGTTGGGTTTTCTCTGTGTTATTGTAGGGTCTTTACCCACAATACAAAGCACCTTGAGGCGACTGTTTCTTGTGATTTGGCGCTATATACATAAAATTGAATTGAATTGTTTAACCTGCTGACAACACCTGAAGAGGATGACTGCTTTAAGAAAGAAAGCATAAGAACGTAAGTAATTATAGTTACTATCACTGATCAGATTGGATGACAAAGCACTTTCCAGTCTATTAGTATTTACAGGAAGCAACCACTAGCCATAATCTGATTACACCATTTAGTCCACTAATAATATCTGAATCAGGTTATTTACACAGCAAAGAAGCGAGAAACTTTTATATTCTGTGCTAAGAAAAACAAGTTATTGTTGTTTTGAATGGAGTCAGTGGATGATAAAGCTAGATAGTGACTACAACACATTAAGTGAATATCTTCAAGTTGTGCCACTTTAATGCACAGATATGAGATGCATATACATTTCTGAAAAATGGTGACCAATTTCATCAAGCTTCAAAAAAATTATAACTAAGAAAATACATACATCATAGCAGACTGTCTCCACCCACAAGGTATCATCAACAATGTATAATGCTGCTGCACTGGTTTTCATATATTTAGAGCTACTGTTGCAACAGCGTGTAGAGTAACTCATTCACTGTTCTTCAAGGTCTGTGTTCTGTATTTCAGTATTCTTAAAGACAGTTCTGAGTGCTGTTATGTTGCATTGGTAAGCGCACTTGTCAATATAATGCATTTAAAAGTAAGTAAAAAGCCCAATGCTTCTACATACGACCAAGCCTAGAAAAGCTTTAAAAATGCATCTTCAGAAAGCAAATGGAAAGTACCTGCTACACTCTGTGTTCATGCTTCATGCCAACTCTCACTGTTTGTTTAGGTTGGCATTTAGGTGTGCCAAGAGTGCGGTCTCTGTCATAGAGTTACCCTCTTCACAGTGTTTATATACTAGCTGTGGTCATACACAAAGCTCTTAATAGAATTGCAATGGCTTTTTTGGAGGATAATCTTATCACCCTGAGAGGCACACGTACCTGTGCTGCAACACCCACTTTCCATGCCAAGGCCTTATTTGCCCCGAATGTGTAAAGCATTTCAGGTCACCATGAGCTAACTGCTGTTTGTGACAGAAAACTGCACAGGATGCTGGATAAATGGGTGTGCAGATGCTAAACCAAAAGAACAAAGGGATGAGGCTAAGTTATACTTAAAGTTGGAAATTTTCGCTCTTAACCAGCATGCTTTTCATAATCATTAGATTAAAATGCTGGGTTTTTTTGTTTTGAGGATGAATGATTTGGAGAGAGTAAACAATGTTGTCCAGAGTAACAAGGAAAAGTTTGCAGAACCTTTTTTTTTTCACCTCCATTGAATTAGTGGAATTTTCAAAGATTTGTGTCACAAAGGGAAATGAAAGTAAGCAGCATCCAGAGCATCCTCATTTTGTACTGAATTTGTATCATTTTTGTCCATGCTGGTAATATGGATGACACAATGTCTCAGGAGCTTGAAAAAAGGCAATGTAAGTTTTTTGAAGACGTTTCATGTCTCATCCAAGAGGCTTCTTCAGTTCTAAAACCAAAGAGTCCCAGGTATTTAACCCTGGTGGGGGTTGTCCCCTTAAAGGTGGCCATTGACCCACTATTGTTCATGTGCATCGTCATATGAGCCAAAGTGTGAAAAAGAACGTGAGTCATTACTATCAGGGCTTTCAGGTGAAACCACTGTGAGACCTTGTGCCATACTTGTGCAGGTTCTCTCCAGGCACTCCCACTTCTCCTGCCACTGAAAAACCTGCTAGGGCAGGACTTGCAAAACAGTTTCACTTCCTAGTTAAATAAAGGTAAAAATACAAAAACAATATCAATTCACTCCAATCTTATGGAACAGAGAAGAAAAAAGTTAATGACATGCAGTATAGAGTTTACCACTCTTCATTCCAGATGCATTTACATGCATTTGGAGAAGAAAGAGGGGAGTGGAGAAGAAACTCTTAGTGCATCATGGGACATTCTCCAGAAGCCTGAGCCTCTACCAGGGTCACCTGATCCAGCCCTAACTATAAGCCTTATCAAAAAGGAAAATTTGAAGCCTAATCTTAAAAGTAAAGATGTTGTCTGTTTGGGAGCTGGTTCCATAGACTGGAGCCTGATAGATGAAAGCTCTGCCTCTCTTTCTAGGAACCACAAGTAAGCCTGCAGTCTGAGAGCAAAGTGCAAAGTCTACTGGGAAATACTTTACTATGTGAGCTTTAGGATATGACTGGGCCTGATCACTCAGGACTTTGCACAAAAAAAATGTCCTAAATTTTTAAATTAAAACTTATTTGCCCTTCTATGGAACATCATAGACCTGTCAAAGTCATTTTTAAGATATCTGGAGTCTTTAAATTCAAAATGATCTCATTTAATTATCCCCACCATGACTTCACTAATGTCCCACAATTTACTGGCCAGTTCCTGATCTGTGGCCTTGTTCAAAAGAACCTGAGGCTGACAGTCTGCAAAGCACTTTCCTTGCACACTGTCTACATCTGGGCTAGAGGCCAAATAGATGGATGTCTGAGCACCTTCTTCAGGGGTCCTAAACAAGCTCTGGGACAACAGGTTAAAAAGGGGCCTAACTAACACTGGGATGTGAACATGCCTCCCAAGATTAGTCCTCACTATGCCTGGAGTTAGAGCATTCACTGTCACTCCACTGCCCTCCAGTCGACGGGCAAGCTCACAGGTGAACAACAGGTTGGCTAGTTTGCTGCGACTGTAGGCAAAGGCTTTGTCGTAGGAATTCTCACTGTTTAGGTCCTCAAAATTTATGTAACCATGTTTATAGAGTTTGGAGGAGACCACCACTATGCGGCTGGGAGCTGATCGTTTCAAAAGGTCAAGCAGCAAATGGGAAAGCAGGAAATGACCCAGATGGTTGACCCCAAACTGCATCTCAAAGCCATCCTGTGTTCTGGTGTAAGGACACTGGTAGATACCAGCATTGTTGATCAACACATCTAAACGAGGCTCCTCCTGTTCAAAAGCAAAGAGGAGAAGAGATTATTCAGTGGATAATGTACCTTTCCTATGACATTATGAGGTACAAATAATAAAATACTAAGCAATATGTATGGATATCTTACAGAAAGCATTCCCAAAAGAGTGGAAGGCATTATAGATGCATGGGGGGTGGGGGCAATTCCATACAATGCCTAGGGACTTTGAATGGAATGTCATAAAAGCTCACGTAGGTGTAATGGGTTAGTGGCCCAATACTTGTGTCCATTTAATGCATATAAAAAAAAGTCACGTTAATGACAAAACAAATAAAACACGCGCATTAGATGGACTATAATTCCATTTTGATGCTCTAAAAATTGGCATTCTTGTAATTTCCCACCAGCATCTATTTTATTATCACATCACCATTTCTTTTTATTTTGCATTTATTGGAGGAAACTGCAATGGACGACGTAACAGATGTAACAGAAACTATATCCGCTACCTTTATAATGTCTTCACAGAATGCGCGGACAGATGACAGCGAAGCGAGGTCGAGCTGTTTGACTACCAGCTGAGCACCGTCCGCACCGGTGCCTTGTCGAATATCCTGAGCTGCTTCCTCAGCCTTGCCCACGTCTCGGCAGGCCATTATTACACGTCCCTGAAGCTTCACAATGCCGGCTGCAGTGGCTTTTCCTATCCCACTGTTCGCGCCAGTCACTATAACTGTCTTTCCACTCATCATTTTTGCGGATTTAAGCTGGTACTAAGCTTCAAAATAACTGCCAAAGCCTCAAAGTACCCTTACCATCTCAAAGTAGCGGAGGACTTCTTCTCCTTTTGGGCTTATTGTAGGTTGGCAAACCGGATTATAGGTGTATTACCGCCACCCATTGGACTGGAGTGTATCCCCAGGAACCTGACAAAAACAAAAAGGATTCTTTCTATTAAACCTGTCCTTCTTACAGACATCAGTTGGCCATAGACTTGCAGTGCCTTTCCAAGAAGGCCTTCCGAGGTTAAATTAATCTTCAGCTTCTTGAAAGTTCCTGTTAATTTCTTCTATTTGGATCCTCCTGACTTTCCTTCCTCTACCAAAATGTTTTAGAATATTATATAGAAACCTTCCTGTGTTGTTGATGTCCATGTGCTCCTGCAAAATTTTTTTGGTCTGACTATTTATAATGCTTTTAACTTCAGTTTTGCTTAATGGTATCTTGCTGTTATATATTTGCAAACTGCAATATATTTAAACAGTTTACCTGATCTGATACTTGTAAGTGCTGTTGAACTATCTGATGCAATAACTATAACCTAACAGTATGACCACCGGTTATAATGTGTATACTGATGAATTATCTATTGAACAAAATAATGCATTACACATTACTCTTTACTTTTCTTAAAAGTAATGTAGTACGTTATTTACTTACTCACAAGAGAAAGTAATTCATTACACTACTCTTTACATTATTTTTATGTTACTCTGTAAAATGACCTGAAACACAGTGTCAAAACCGACAACACAAAACAAAGTTAAGGTTGAAGTTCAGGGTCTAAATACTGGGCTGCGACCTGCATTCAGTCACAGTTAACTATGACTAGAAAACAAGGAAAATCTGACAGCTCCCCAAAAGTGAAGCCAAAACGTCTTTATCGCCCCCTGGTGTCTGGCTGCAGTATAGGTCATAAACCCTGCCCCCCTCCATGATAGCGGATGGGAGTGGTGTCAGGAGGTCCCTCTTGAAAGGTGTGATGAAGAGAAGGGTACCTAAGAAATACAACAGGCTCTCCATACCTGAGGCCTTGGAAACTGCCAAGCAAAGACTCACAGCCTTGGCCAACTGCTTAAAGAGGTATACCAGAAAATAGAAGCCAGGAGAATAAACCAGATGTTCTCCACTGAACCATCCAAGGTGTACTCTCAGTAGTAGGGGAACAAAATGAGAACAACCCCCCCCCCAAAGGATTGAGATGGAACAATACTGGAAGAACATATGGGAGAAGGATGCAACAAACAAAACCAATGTTCAGTGACTAGTGGAACTACGAGCAGACCACAGCAACCTGCCTGAACAGGCTCCTTACTGGAGCAGACAGTGGCAGACATCCAGGAAGAGTTGGACAGCTCCAAGAGAGGGAAGGTAGTCAGAACTGAGGGGACTGCACTACCAAAGGCAACACTGTAGACATTGAGGATAGTTACGTGTACCTTGGAATTACATGTGCAAATGGGAACCATGAAGAGGCCACTAGGAAAGCTGCAACTGCCAAGTACCTACAGAGAGTAAGGCAAGTCCTAAGGAGTCAGCCTGAGAAACTGAGGCCTCTGAACCACTGTCCAGGATGAAACAACAAAAATCCGTGAATAGATCAGGAAGACGGCCACAAATTATCATGAGAAGACAAAGACAGAAGTGGAGAAGTGCTCAGTGCATCATAGGAAGTCCCCAGCAGTAGTAGCCTATAACTTTAGCATAACTGAGGTCTAGAGTCAGCCTGCATGTATTATCCACAGCTGTATCTGATCACCAGTTTCAAACAAAGGCTCACATTTTTTTAAAACTCTGTCTTTCAACAAAAATTGAATTGAACTGTTCTGAGGCCAGAGGCAAATTCTCCCTATCAAGTGCACATTTTTAAAGATGATAAACAGTCGTACTTTTCTGTTTAGCCCAACAACCTCTACAGCCTCTCCTGCCTCACTGAATGATTCTCTGCCATTACTAATTGGATGTATTCAAATGGATTCTAGTAAAACTGAGATTCTTGTGTTTGTCTCTAACAGTTTCTCTAAGGAGGTCAGTCAGTCCCTTGTTCCATCTTGTTAGCAACATCAGATCATCTTCTGCCTTGGTATTATTTTTGACCAGCATCTGAATTTTGAATCTCACATCTTTAAACTCATCCTTTCTTGTTTCCTTCATCTAACAAATATTTCAAACATCAAATCTTTACTGTCAATCATCTGGAACTTTCAGTACACACTTTAATTTTCTCCCATTTCTTCAGACTGTCTGATTATTGCAACTCTCTTTTGACACGCATCTCTCAGTCCTTCATAGCCCGTCTCCAATTGGTGCAGAGCGCAGCAGCAAGGTTCTTAACAAAAACTAGTCAATGTTCACATGTCACACCTATTCTTTCTTCCCTTCACTGGCTTCCAGTGAATCCATTATTACTAACATACAGTATAAGTCTCTACATGGACAGGCCTCTGCTTATAAATCAGAGCCACTGAGACCTTATCACTGCAGCCACCTTCTCAGATCAGCTGATCAAGTGTTCCTAAGTGTTCCATGCTCTTACTTTAAAACCAGTGGCGATCACGCTTTTGAGGTTGTAGCCTTCATTGTCTGCCAAGACTGCACTCACTACTAACAAAGGAGAAAGTAGTGTTAACAACAGGACAATGGTGGAACAGAGAGAAGAGGGTGGAGAAGATGGAAGAAAAATGAGACACAGACTTTAAAAAGTGTGGGAGTATTTTACAGAAAACAAAAATAAAGTTGAATGCAGACTGCAAAGCAGAGCTTTCCTTCCACTGCTGCCTTTTTTGATGTCATTTGTTAAAGTTATTTTTTGTTCCTGAACTCTGTTTTAAGATTCATGCATTTTGGTCCTTCAGCTGCGCATGACAAAAGCAGTTCTCAATCTCATCACAACATCTGCATACAGTAGCATATGTTTATGAATAGCTTATGTAAACTTTCCAACCATTCAGTTTTCATGGCCTTCTTTCTGACTTCACAACCACTATGTTATCCTGTACCGCCCACCACAATAACATTAATCCTGCACATTATCGCCAAAGTTTTTAAATCTATGTACATCCCCACATTTGATACACATCTGCTTTGCTTTGCACACTGTTACTATATGCCCATTTCTGGCATATAGTAACAGCAGGAGCAGTTCATATATTTGACTTTATTGAGTAAAGGTTTGTTTTTGTGTTCTTTTACATATAACCAGCAAGTTTCCATTTCTGAGTTCTCCTAGTTTCTCGTTCAGTTCCCTAGACAGCACTGCCACACTTGAATTCACTTTCTCATCCTCCTTTTGGAATTTTAGGATAATTTTAAATTCCTCTCTCACAACTTTTGCATACTCACGTCCTCCATTCGAATTCCCCTTTTTTTGTCTAACTCTGGAAGCTGGAGGCCAATCATCAAAGACCATATTATAATCTTCATGTACCTCCTGAATTTCCACTATGATCCAGTCACAAGAAGGTTACTGGTTCTATTTTAAGTCCTACATAGAAAAAAATGTTCTCAAAAGCCAGAAATGATTTCACTATCATCTTAAATGTTCATTATTCAAGGAAAGACATAAATAGCCTTTTAACACTGCTTCCATTGGAAATTAGCAGGGTAAATAGCAGCCAGATGCTGCTGATCATAAAAGCAGATGTTTTTGAAGTTGGTGATAGTGAGTAAAATAAAGTGTTCTCTCCTGTTGTCTATCTCTCTGTGTTGGCCCTACTATAGAGTGGCAGCCTGTTCAGGGTGTATCTCTCTGATGGGTAGGATAGGCTTAAGCCCTCCACAACCCTTGAGGGATAAGCAGTTATATAGTCTCTGCTGAGTACAGGTATGTACTGTAATAGCCTATCCTTAATAGTCCATTGTTTATCAAGGAACTGTCTAAAGATGTTCTCATTTGTGGGAGGTGGACTATATCATGTTTTAGGAGCCAAGCTGTGTTCATTTACTACATGAGCACTAAATAAAAATACATATGCTTTGATTTACAATCAGGAGCAAAGGACAAGGAACACAAATGGAAGAACAGCAATGCATAGCTGAAGAAATGACCAGACACAGACAAAGGGAGAGGCGTGATGATATGTATACACTCAGGGTTACTGAAATACAACAGATTGATGGATAAACAGGCAATAAAACACCATAAAGGGTAGGAAACGCTTTCAAAATAAAACTGGAAATAAATAATATTTAAACACAAAGTCTTAATAACATCCAATATTATGACAGTAGTGTTACATTAAACATGGCATAAACATAAAATGTTATTGCAGGGAAACATGGAATGTCTTCTTCTTCTTAGTTTTGTTGATATTGTTGTTGATCTTTCTTCTTGAATGGAGAGAATGTTTTTTAATGATTCCAGCTTATAATGAGAATTTACTCTTGCTCTAATATCAAAACAAAATGCGCCAAACTGTAAGTAATAATGATTTTAAGATGCCTGCTGAAGTACAGTGTCTTCAGCTGTTTCTATTTCCTAATGCCAGCATTGTTGAGGTAAATATCATCGACTAGCAGGGAGTTTGTCTGGTCCATCTGTGAGGTTACACCGGTCTGCTGGATGAACTGCTGCAACTTACAGTGCCTCAGCTCTTTGTTCAGCTCCTCAATTGTGTCCAGTCTGTCCTAGAAGACACAGTGGGTATTATATTACCAGAGTATCCAGAGGCTGGTATATCTTATTCATCTGTTCTGTAGTGCTGCATTATTGCATCCAAAATGAAATTACATCAGTGAGCCTTACTTTTATACTGAATGACAAGTTCCTTCTGTAGCACAAACACACTACTTTTATTTAGAATTAACCCCACATAAATCCTCCTACATTAGTTACAAAATTAATCTGCAAATTGAAATAGACTTTAATACAGTGGCTGTACTATTTCATTCTGTTTGAAAAACACTAGCCTTAAAAAAATGTTTATGAGATATTTTAATGATTGACATCTCAAACAACATGTGAAGTTAATTCTGCTTATGTAGTTCCAGAAAGCTCTTGCAAACTTGCAAACCTACCAAAATTACTCCAAGAGCTCATTGACAACTCATCAAGGAGGTCACAAAAGAGCCCAGAACAGGAACTAAAAAACTGCAGGCCACACTTGCCCCGGTTGAGGTGCTCATGACTCAACAAAAAGAAAGAGACTGAGCAAAAATGGCATTCATGGGAGAGTTCCGAAGCGAAAAAACACTGCTGACTTGATTGTATTTCTTGACACCAACAGTGGCACAACCAATTATTAGGTGTAAGAGGTAATTACTTTTTTCACATAGGGCCAGAATACACACACACACACACACACACACACACACACACACACACACACACACACACACACGGTGAAATTACTTAAAACACTGATGTCATTGTGTTAATGGGTGTGGTGAGAATTATTGGAAAGGGGGGAGGAGAGTATTATGTATGCATTCACAAATTTTACTATTATAAAGAAAACAGGAGGATGGAAAATTAATGTAGAGACCAACTAAAACCTGTTCATCAGCTTTAGCCTGCACTTGTCTCTTGTCATTTGCCACTTGGGAGTGTCCAGAAAGTTTCAGGTGTGCAGTTTTTACATGTTTGGTAAAATATTATGGGAATAAGCTGTTTGATGTTTTTTTTTTTTTTACTACACTTTCTGGGCTGATGACTATCACAAAGTGCAGAGTGATGCATTGCTCAACTTAAAAATAACATACTTTTAAGGCAGCTTAAAGCTGTATCTAATAAGTTTCAGGAAAAAAAAACACTGCAAGTTCTGCGTTAGAAAAGAGGCTACTTAAAGTGGCACAGATGCATGTCATTCTTTTTTTCCAAGAATAGGCTCTCCTGGTGGGTAGTGAAATCCTCATTATTTAATCAATGATTTCAGAAGCAAGCAAAAAGAAATGTTTTTGCACATCTTTGTGAATCATCTTATGATAATGATGTGAGTATTTGTCATTCTTGTAATACAGGTAATATCAATTCTCATGTTTCTCTGCTTCCTCAAAGCACTGTCAGAACCAAACACATTGCTGTTTATCAATATAACTTCATTAAAGGTACTAAAATAAATTTTACTTTGCTTTTTGTGAGCAAATTTTCTGATTTTGAATCTACTGCAATTCATCAGTTTGGGTGGAAATGATGGAAGAATTGTACCTTTACCCTTTCCTCTGCGTTTTCTATCTCCAGCTCTATGTCAGTCAGTCTTACATCAAGTTCTTCTCCTAACTGCAGGCGGCCGTGCAGCTCCTGCTTCAGGGACCTCAGGGCCTCATCTTGCTGTGGAGTGGCCGTCTGTGAACTTTTCCTTTGGGCTCTGACTTGCAGGTCCTCTTCTAGATGTGCAGAATGGGTTTGGAGTGCCCTGATTTCATGACTTTGATCATTTATGGATGAATGTATCTGGTGTAAACGCCTGTACATATCTGTTGATAACATTGTTAACATTTTTTGGTTTAGAAATGCACTGGGAAATTCACTAAAAAAATGTTGGACATGTAAAAAGATATGAGCACATACCTTGTTGTCTTTCAATCTCTGCCTGTAACTCTTCCTCCCAGTTTCCTCCCTGCATCAGCTCTACCTCGTTCTGCCTCAGCTGCCATTCTAGTTCTTCCAGTTCTTCTATGAGAGTCACAGCAGGAACTGCAGGCGATGACCTCTCCAACAACTCTGTCTTTCTTTCCAGATCTTGAAGCTGGATCTCCAGGTCCTGTAGTCTCCTCTGTTGCTGCAGAATCTGCCTAAACAGTTCCTCTTTGGAGGGGTAAGAGGGATTCGTCTTCACAGAGTTCGTAGGGTCTACAAAAGAGATAGGTGAAGCTCTTGGTTCTGGCGAGGATCTGGGTGACCGAGACCAGTCCCTCTTTGGTTTAGTCCTTTTGGAAAATGTTGAGGGACCCAGATTAAAGGTGAGAGCCTTTTGTGGGTTTCTGAGTTTGAGGGGCTCTGGTTCTAAGGGTCTGGCAAGGGGACAATGTCTCTCACTGGTGGAGGTGTCTTGACTTTCACTGAAGCTTGGGCCGGTCCGCCGTAGAATGAACTGGACTTCTGCAGTCAACTGTCCCAGTTGAGCCAGGTGCTGCAATGGACAGTCATCAGCAACCAAGTGTCTCTCATTCTCTCGTACCTTCAAGATAAGAATGTAACGACCTGTCTGACCTGAGCAAAACAGAGATACGCAAAAGGTTAATTTTAACTGAACAACATATTACCAATAACATAAATAACAGCTAAATGAATGGTCTAATTTTGACTGTTAAAGTCTTTTTAGAGTTTGCAGTCTTTCCTATACAACTGCAAACACCAAACTAACAACATTGTGATAATGAAGCAATTCACTGAGTGTAAAATCAAGCTGCTTATTGACAGTAAGACTTAGAGACTTACCTATTGCTTGTGCAAGAGCTATGACGACATCCCGGCAGGAAGTGTTTAATGATAGACCACTAACCACTCTGACCATACCCTCCACCCACACCTTCAATTCCATTGCTCACACTCAGCACTAACTTTTACCTGCAAGGTGGCAGACAGACACATCAGTTAACTACACCAGTAATCAATGAACTAGCCAGATTGGAGATGGTAAATGGACTAGTTCTTACGTAGCGCTTTTCTACTCTATCTGAGCACTCAGATCGCTTATACAACATTTGGATTCACCCATCATTCATACCAGGGTTATTATAGTTAACGAAAATGAATGAAATAACGAAAACTGAAATTGAAAAAACATTGTCGTAAACTGAAATAAATAAAAACTAAAATTCAAAGGAAAAAACGATAACTAACTAAAACTGAATTGTGAGTTTACAAAACTAATGAAAACTAACTGAAATTATAGATATTGTCATTTTTTGTAGTCTTGTGGATTGACATGAAATAATTTTTTCCGCTCTCCGAGTTTAAGCTTGGAGCGCCATACCACGCTGCTCCTCACAGTAATGCAGCATTCTGCAGAGAAAGCAGCAGAGTCCTATATGAAGGTTTTTTTTACTACGATAGCACAGATAGCAGCAAGTGTGTTGTTGTGGATGATGAAAAATGTGCGGAACACTCCTCAGTCAGGAAAAAACACCAACATCAAAGTCCACCTGAAAAGCGCACACAGGGCAGCAACGGAAACCACTCTGATCCTACCAGGTAACCTGGCACACCTCCGGAGAAACCTGACTACTGATCAGGTCCACGTAGCATATAAGAGTGGAGGAAGGTGCATACAGGTAGATTATATTCTATGCAGAAGGTGCAATACAATCTGAAAGAGATAGGAGACTGCAAAGTGGTGTCAGGGGAGAATGTAGCTGGACAACTTCTCTCTCCCCTCAGCCCCTCCCTGAGCCTGGTTCTGCTGGAGGTTTCTTCTTGTTAAAAGTGTTTCCTTGCCACTGTCACCAGTGCTTGCTCATAGGTGTTCGTTTTGACTGTTGGGTTTTCTCTATATTATTGTAGGGTCTTTAGCCACAACACAAAGTGCCTTAAGGCGACTGTTTGTTGTGATTTGGTGCTATATAAATGAAATTGAATTGAATTTGACTGAATTGAACATCAGATGGTAGTCTGTAGGATAACTTTGGAAATCAAGAACAGGATGCAAGTGAACGAAGAGCCAAGGATTTAATGGTGGAAGCTAAAGGAGGAAGAATGTTCTGGAGAGCTGAAAGCTGAAGTACGTCTGAAGTGGATGAATGTGTTGTGCTACACCAGGCCACCACTAGAATCACTAGAAAAAATTATTTATAACTGAGCAAAATGCCAAATTGTTGCTACTCCTGGTCCAAGCATGATAATGTACTTGGTGGTTTTTGGGGTGGTTTGACAATGTGGTGTTGCCATACCCCAGCTATTGTGTGACTGCTGTGGGAATATTCAGTCAATGTCAACAATGTACTGTTTTTCTATTATTCATTTTCAGCGTATAAAAGAGTGGGATACAAGCAGTTATTCTACTGGCTAGTTTGTTGTTTCCATCAGTTCTTGATACACCACATATTATTATAACATTGTAAAAATTTTAACATGTCAATTCAGTCAGGAAATCTATAAAAAGTTCATGTAGGTATCTTCCTTTGTATTGGAATTATAATTAGGCTGAAAAACTTTCAGTAACTTCCTGGTATGGATGGATGGATGGATGGATGGATGGATGGAATCAGCCATCACTGAAATTCTTTCACAGGTTAGTTATTCAGAATGTTAATTAGCTAAAGATTAACCTAGCGATCAGCAATGCCTAGTCAGTTAACATTACAGGGTTTTTCTGGCCCCTTGGGAATGACTATGCATACATGCATGACTGGCAACTGATACAATGAGTCTGTGGTACCTTATTTAAGACCACTGTATATATTTTATTGCTATTGCCATATGATGAACTAAAGTGTATTTTGTACTTGAGTAGATTTAACCTTGTTTAAATAAAGACTGTTTTATTATTTTTTTAATCACAGTCCTGGTGATTTTCCTTTGTGGAAGGCCAAAACCTCTAGCTCTAGCATTTTTATAAGTAGGAAAATAATGCCAAAATATATTTCTTACATTATATTTGTAAGAAATCTGACATGATTTATGTAGACACCAGGAGTGGCCATGTATTGCACAATTATATAGTTTAAAGCCTAACTGTTTTTAAATAGTTTATGTAGTTTAGTGACAGCTTTTACTAGCACTTAGTGCCATCATGAGTAGGATAGTCATCATGAGTTGGATGAAGGATGACATTCAAAAAATTTTCAGTCAAAAGAAAACAACTAAGTTTAGAGTAGAGACTTATGCATGTTTATATTTTGAAACAGGTGTTTGAGTGTGAAGTATGGGAAGGTTTTGTGTTTGGCATGTGTTTGCTGGAGAAGACACACAGGCTTACTGAGAGTAGGAATGTGGCAGAACATGCTGACATTCCTTAAAGACTCAGACTCCACCCACATACCTCATACCTCCACTCTCTGTTTACTAAATTCCACTGTCCAGCACCAGTTTCAGTATCAGCATCATTCTGAAAACAGAAGGTGCTATAAGTCCTTACAGGATTACTATAAAACTGATTTTCTTTAGGTGGATAATCCTGATTTTTCAGTATTACATAAGACTCTTGATGTGTCATAAATACATTTTTGCCTCAAGCATCAGCCTGTTTTTACCAAGCATTTTTTTGAAATGGAAAATGATTGAAGTTAACTTGTAATCTACTATTGAAGTTTTTTTCATGATACAGGATTATTTTTGTTATATTTATTTATTTTTAAATGCATGTTTTATAATCCAAACAACTTAAGTAAACCAAATAACAGCTTTGTCTTTGATTTCTTCACATTTGTTAAACTAAAAAAGATGACTGAACTGGTCAACCATGAACCACCAGAAAGGCTTCAGAGTATTTTGGCTCTACCTCTCCAAGTCTGCTGGATATTACCTCATTGGATATTTTCATAATGTCGAACTATAAATCTCCCATAGGTGTTAAGTTTGGGTCAAGATCTGGTCACTATCAAGGACATGCCAAATTATTATTTTCATCCTCATCAGGACGTTTTTCCTTTAGTTTGTTACCTGTTTGCATTTGAATTTATCCTCCCCTGTGTTAGTACTTCATTTTAAATTATTTTTAAAAAATTAAAGTATTCAAAAACACTGTTTGCACTATATGATGTCTGATAATTGAATTTTTAAATTAAATGATTTTCAGGAGATAATTAATGTTAGAGATCAATTTTATACACTTACCTTCTGGTTCAAGTTTCTCTGGTTTGTTGAAGGTCCGTCTGCTGTCACTCTATTTTGTGGTCAGGCTGCTGAACAGCTGAACAGCTGTGACCAAAACACACCTACAGACTCATTGCAACTCAGAAGGAGGAGGAGGAGCAAAAAGAGAAGTGAAGTTGTGGAATGCAGCCCTTCTGGGTGAGATGCATAAAACGTGACGTCATTGTGAAAGTGTTTGGAAGGAATGAAGTGCATTTCCTGGAGCAGAGTTTTTTGGATTGTCTGCCACTGCAACGGAAATTATTTTAATATATTTGTTTCTACATTTAGCTTTTGTGCTGAGTTTACTTTGCTCATGGCTTTGATTTCTTCCAGCTTTCTTTTCCATTCCAGTCTTTCATGAAAATCCCCAAAGCCAGCATTACAATTAAGTTCTCACCAGACAAGCCCATTGGGGCTTATTCATTTTACTCTTGAGTCCTTAAATTCTACAACAAACACTTGTCTAATTTTAATGGTTTTAAACCCACAGGTCAGAGGTCAGTTAATGCAATTCTCTGTTTACTATAAACTTTTAGTACTTTTTCTGCTCCAGCCTGTGTCTCTAAGCAGTGATGTCACTGTGACACTGAAACTGGGCTCCTCCCAAAAACTAGGTAGGAGACAAAAACAAAGGAGTGGCTCCTCCCACTAACCTGTTCTCCATATTTCCAAACATTCCACTTCAAGTGATCTGTCTCTCGTTCTCTTTTGTGTATGTCTTCTGATGCTGTTGGTATATCACCAAACAAACAAAGTGATGAAGATGGCCAACAGCAAATGTCAGTGTAATGGAATGGCAATTTAATTTCAATTCAATTCAATTTATATGGCATCAAATCACAACAATATTCACCTCATGTTTTTTTTATAGTCTAAGGTAAAGACCCTGCAATAATTCAGAGAAAACCCCAACCCCCATGAGCTTTTTTTTTTAAAAAAAAACCTTTATTTTACCAGGTAAAATGTTTGAGAACTAGTTCTCATTTACAAACACGACCTGGTAGCTAGCTAGCACTTGGTGACAGTGGGAAGGAAAAACTCCCTTTTTAAGAAGAAACCTTCATCAGAACTAGGCTCAGGGAGGGGCAGTCATCTGCCGCGACAAGCTGGAGGTAAGGAGAAGGAGACAGGACAAAAGACACAGTGTGGAAGAGAGCCAGAGTTTAACAATAACTAATGATTAAATGCAGAGTGGTCTATAAACACATTAAGACTGAAAAGAGGTGAGTAAAGAAGAAACCCAGCAGCAGCATAGACTTACTGCAGCATAACTAAGAGAGGGTTCAGGGTCACCTGATCCAGTCCTAACTATAAGCTTAATTAAAAAGGAAAGTTTTAAGCCTAATCTTAAAAGTAGAGAGGATGTCTGTCTCCTGAATCTAAACTGGGAGCTGGTTCCACAGAAGAGGGGCCTGGAAGCTGAAGGCATGTGAGTGATTGTCCATACTCAGTGGCTGTGTGAGGACATACCCATGGCCGCACCGAAACCAGAAGGCAGGGGGCAGGGGTCAGGGCACAGGGTGAGGCTGAGCCAGATTAAACACAGCCTGGGACAGCGCCACAGCGTGCCACTGGTGTGGGTGGCAGAGACATTGGCAGGCAGAATGCCAGGGAGAGATCGCCTCTCTATTCTTCAGAAACACAGGTGACACACACACATCCTATAGCACAGACACAATTACAGAAGGTCTGAGGTCCCATGGCTTCAAATAATTAAGCATGCTGCAGTTCTTATCATTCACAGTCAGCAGGTGCAGTAAAACAAGAGAATGGGACCATAAAAGCAAAGCTGACCAAATGCTGCGAGGACACAGGTTTGTCTTGGGTAAAGCCTTTGCACTGGAGTCTTTCTATAAGGGTAAGTGGACTAGGGACAAACATGGTCTCAGCCCCTTTGAGACTGTGCTTGGAAGGTCTCCATTCACTGGTCTGGGTCCAGTTAAATCTACACTGATAACTGGTTCTAGTGACGTTGGAATGTTAGGATACTGTGCAACATCATCTGCATCTCTTTCTGCGCTACACACAGGAAAAAGTAACACGCCCCGCTCCAGCTACTGCAGTGTCATATCAGTTGGAGCTGGTTCCCAGGTAGAAGTTCTTCTGACAACAGAGACAACGGTGGAAGTGGCATGAAAAGTCCCTTGGACCCACGTTGGCCATTGTAAGCAGTCCCCGAGTCCGGAAGCTGAAGGAATGCCTCCCTCTAGCAATGGGAAGCATATGGGTGGCACCCATTTGGGGTAAATGGTTGGAGTCTGAGGAGGCAAGACTGTGCTTTTAGTGTTTACAGTAATGACATCTTTACTTATCCATGAATTGCAAGCAAGAAATGTGACCACCACAACTAACAGCTCACACCATTGCCCCAAAAGGGGGTGGAAGGATAGGAACATCATTTTTCACTGTATAACGGAGCACTTTGACCAGGACAAGTGTATACCAATTATCCATTATGAAGTAGGCAGTATGAAGTATACTTGATCCAGTATGAAGTGTATACCCTTGTTAAAAATGTTCAAAGTCACACACTCATCTTGGGTCACACATAACTGTACCGAGCCTTATTTTCTCAAACAGACTTAAAGAGAGATAGTGCAATAAATCACTGCCACCTACACCTGTGCACTCTTTATTTAATGTCAGTAACTGTGTCTAATTTAAGCGGTAGAGGAATTTGACATAGGTGAAATGGTAGTAGAAAGGCATCTTAATAAATCTGCAACAGCCTTTTCCTTTATCCAGAGGGAGAGAAATGATGTGTGACACATAATTATACAAGACAGAATGTAGTTAGATTCTGTCTTGTATGCCCTTCAGAGGGGGGTGCTTGCAAAGTTGTGGGTTCAGAATGCTGCACCTGTGTATACGACTTGTATGTTGATGATTTTTTTATGTTAAAGCTGTTAAAATCATTAATGTTTTGTTGATATTTTTTATTCGGAAAGGTACATTCCACCACAATTATCACAACTTTATCATTAAGCCATGGAAAGAGCTGATGGGTTGTAAGTGAGTACTCCATTAATGTTCAAATTTGAATCAGACTACTTTTATTCATCTAGCTGCAGCACTGACAGTGTTTAATGGCTTGAGAGCAAGTAAAGAATAAATACAAAAACAAAATTCTAATGTAGGCTTAGTCTACCTGTGATTTATATGAAGTCCACAAGTATAAATAGCTCTACCAATTTACATATTACAGCTTATAGAACAACAAAAATGTCTTGCAGGGAAAAATAAAAAATTCAAAGAGTCAAGTTGCATCTAAGAATCTCTATTTATTACTCATGCTCATTTGGGAAACAGACTTCAGACACTACTAAAAAACTTTAGAGCTTTGTAGGACTGCTGAATTGTGACAAAAAGGCAATAGTAGTGGGACGGCAAACTGGCACACTGACCTCTGCAAAAGGAAGAGCACTACTATGAGGTCATGAGAGTTACTCGTATTCTCAGGGTCATCTGTAGTATACAGATTGTCAGAAACATTATCTTCCTCGTCATTATTGTTGGATAACTGTGTATAGTTTCTGCACTCTGTATTGCTTTTCAGTCTACCCAATTATGTTGTGTATCTGTTGTGCAAGTATTACACAATGAACAAGTACTGTACTGATGTATATATTGTCACATTAACCACAAGTATGAAATGTTACTTACATGTAAACTTAGCACAAAAAGTAAGGAAATTTGTGTTTGGTTGAAAATGCATTTGTGTGTTGAGCAGAAGAGTTGAGTATGTGGGTTGCACCACTTTGATCATATCTGTCCAACTTTGCAAAGATAAGCCATGCTGCCATGTTCCTTTTACCAACCCTTCCAAACAAGCAATGTTTCTATTTCTCTACTTCATACTTTCTGTTAACCCTCCCTCGTGACCCTGAAAAAGAAAGCGGAAGAAAATGGATGGACAGGCTTTCTGTTAGCATGGTGTCTTGCTGAGTGGCAGCCTGTTGTGGCAGCTCGTGGTCATTGTTGTTGTGTTTTGTTTTGTTTTGTTTTACACTGTGTTGGGGTGTATTTTCTTGAAATACCCATGTATACGTTGTGAGCAGTGTTATTTTGACATTAGTGTTAAGCAGTAGAGCAGGGATGCCTCAAATCCAGGCCTCGAGGGCCAGTGTCCTGCAACTTTTATATGTGTCTCTGCTTCAACACACCTGAGTCAAATATAGAAGTCATTAGCAGGACTCTGAAGAAGTTGACTGCATACTGAGGAGGTAATTCAGCCATTTGACTGAGGTGTGTTGGATCAGGGACACATCTAAAAGCTGCGGGACACCGGCCCTCGAGGCCTGGATTTGAGGATCCCTTCAGTAGAGGGTTAAATGCTGCTAACCTATAATGCTGTGCACAGTGGAAATATAGTTAGGGTACATATGGCAGTTGTGAAAGAGTAGGCTAAAGATTGCTGACAGCAGTAAATAGTCTTGAAAAATAAAAAATAATTGAGAAAAATATGGAGTAATAAACATCTTTAGCACTAAAGATGTTTATTACTTTCCAGTGTGATAGATTCACAGACACTTGTAGAAAGTCTGTAATGTTTAAGGCTATTGTTTGATGTCAAATGTTTTCTGTGTACAGGTTTATGTTCACAATAACAATTTCAGCCACTTGCTGGCAGAAAAAATAAATGGCAATAATTAGCATTAGCATTTTATTACTATGTAAGTTGGTATGGCATACTTATAAGTTTTAGTCATTAGTAGAATTCCAAAATGTATACACGAGATCCCGACCACAACAAGGTATCAGTAACACGTATTGTACCGTTACAGTCTTCTGAGGCACCACTAGATGGCAGTGTCTTACTGCACAGATGGTATGTGAACATTTCTCTCTACCAAAACTGATCTCATCTTGACCAAAAAAGGTTGCACAGAGAAAACATTTGTCTTGTTTAATAAAGTTGGGCCAAAAACAGCAGACATTTAACATTGAAGAATTACTTGATTTATGCAAAAAAAAAATAAAATCTGAATTCATAAAATGTTCACCACACTTAACACTACTGAATTATAGAGAAAATTGTATCTCTATCTGAAAATGTATTCTTAATAACACTGGTTTGTGCTTGAGTGTGTTTTGGATAAGGAGGTGGTGAAAGAAAACTATGAACATGACTACAAAATGTAATTTTATGTTCAAAGAGGAATGAATGTTTGCTTGTTCAAAAATGTTTAATTTTAATTAAATTTTTTTTACATGACTGTGTAGAATTTGACACTGGAAAGCTGCTTTGAGATTCAGCCTCACAGAGGGCAGGTTTCTCTGTGCTTGTATACCTATTTAAATAAAGAAATCTATGTCACATATGCAGCTCAGGTATTTTCAGTATCTGTGTATAATGAGAAGCAGAACAAACTGGCTCTGACAAATAAACAGGAAAACTAGATAGTCTGTAAGGCTGCATATTGTGAATGCTCTTGGTAATTATAGTCTTTTGCCAATTTAATTGCAGTACTGTAATCTAAATGGTTTTGTGGAGCAATGGTCTAAATTAGCAGTTTTATAATTACTACTGAGCTGCATGCATATCTCTATCCCCCACTTAATTACCAACAATTTGTCTCTGGAAAAGCTATTGTTAAGCAAGAAGTAATTAGAACAACAGCCTTTGTTTTCCATTCATTTCAGATGGTCTTCCTTTATAACTAACAGCAAACCAGAGGCTTGCAGCAGGACATAACAAGGCTGTGGTAAGTCAAGATTTTGGCATCATGGAACTTCATTAGTAACAGGTGGTCATAACAAGGATTGAGACTATAAGGCATCGTGTGAATTGGGAAGCAGCAAAGTTATACAGTTTTCTAGCATGATGTGTTGATGTTTTCCTCATCCTACATTTGTATTTTTTGTCATGCACTATCACAAAGATGTTTTTGTATGTGTTCCATTGGGCATAAAGGTAGTTTGGGTAGACTTCATGACAGGATTAAGATGTTTTTAATAATTAAATGATCATCATTCCCACAGACAGACCAAAGGTGGTAAACTGAAAAACATGCTTGAAAGTCCAATGTGGTCAAACGGTCCAAACTGGTCACAGTATGACACTAAAAACTGAATAATAGATGGAAGGATGTCACCGTCATTTCCACGTAGAATGCAGGTTTTACAAAGTGAGAAATGCAGATCAGATAACTGCAAAGAAAGAATTAAATGAATGTCTTTGTTTTGTTTTTTAAACCTAATATGTTTAGAACACGGTTATGAGCAGATATCCACATACACACGCTATATTATTGTTATAGTATTACTGGAGCCTGTTTTTGGTTTGCTTGTTTTTTAAATTACACTTTTTAGCTATTTGTGGTTTTGTACATTTAAATTCTGTTCCAATTGTTGCACAAATGAAGTTGAATGTCGTACAGTAAACTTAACTCCTCAGACTCTTACAGTTATCCTCTCTCTCTCTCTCTCTCTCTCTCAGTAATGCTACCTGAGTTAACTCAGCATGATGAGTGGAGACTCCAAAAGCGTGAGGTTGCTCAAAACAAAGTAATGTAGTACATATACTTGTTACTTTGTAATGGTTAGATTATTTAATTGCTCACCGGACAAAGTCATTTGTTACACTACTCATTACATTACTTTCATGCTACTCTGTAAATAGACCTGAAATGCATTGTCACATAACAACATAAACCTGAGGCCACAGTTCCACACACCAACACAAATCCCAGTCCTAATGAAGACACACATACAGTCTTTCTTTTAGTTTTTACCTATGAACACAAAGTGAACAACACAAAGGACAAAGATGAAAATCAGCCTAAAGAGACTTTAGCGTGATCACTGCAGTGCTGGGGTCGGCATTCACTCAGTCTGCATTCTTGGCTAGCTTTGTGTTAGCATGCTGTCTGTGCAAATGCTTGCCATAAAGCTGTATTATGCAATTGTTTCTTTCCTGGATGCAGTTTGCGTTTCACCATCACACTCTTGTCCATATCTCCACTCCCCAAAAGCTCCACCACTTTCCTCCTCCGGGCACAATGAACTCAGCCGATGGTAGCACAAACGTTTCAGGAAGAGAAAAGCATGTTTATTTGTGTGGATAACTTTGAAATGCAAGTTACAACATAATTGGAACTCTAATGCAGTGTCTCTCAAACTGTGGGGCATGCCCCACTGGGTGGGGTGTGAACAGACTGGGAGAAAATTCATGTGGAACGTAGGAGGAAACCAGAGTGAATATACCTACACTTTTATTCTAGAGATGAACACTACATACGCAAAACACCTCATTTAAATGTATAGATGGGAGCACAGGGTACATACATAACCAAGACAATGACTGATATTTGTGCCAGAATATTTAATGTGCTGACAACTGCACGAGACTCCCTTCTAATTTTTCCTTTGAAATTTTGTTTAATGATTGTTGGGGAAATTTTTATTTTACAATAAGGTGCTATAAAACAATATTGCATCAGAAAACTAAACTGATTTGGACTGGGCTACACAAAAGTTAGAATATCCTGTTTAAACTGAGAAAAGTAGAGCTTAGATATTGTTTTAAATATGTAAATGTACAAAATAGTGATCAACATTGTTGTGTTTGTATGCATGGACTGTCATAGCCTTGAAGGGTAACATCAGTTTGTGGATGCTAAAGTAGAACTCAAGATTTGACAGTTTATAGTTCAAAGGTTTTATTGACACAGAACTGAGGATGGCAAACTGAGAGGTTCAGAGGGCAACTTTAGAAGAAGAGAGAAGAACACAACAGAGAGAGCCACTGGTCAGGTTTCTGTGGTTAGTCGGCACCACTGGAGGGTGGATAAGCAGGTGAGTCAGAGTGTTGAGTATTTGCCCAGAATCGCCTAGATGAAATGGACCAGCTTGACAGAAACAGGTAAGTAGGTCTTGCAGGGAGTGTGCTCTTCAGCCACACAGAAATCACTGGAAAACAAGAGAATGGGAGTGTTAGCACTGAGTGAAGGCAGAGAAGCACTAGAACCATGAATGAGCCTGATTACCACTCTACAATAGACGAGAAGTTGGTGGAGACTGGATGCTGGAGCTGGTCCTTAAATGCAGTCCGATGAGAAGCAGGTGGGACAGCTGAAGAGCTGGAACAGGAGAGGAAAGTCTGACCCATCCTTTTAAACTGAAGAGCAGTGTTCGAACACAGGAAAACTACTGATGATGATTATAATTGCTAACAGCTTTGAAAGTAATGTTTTTACATTCAAATTGAATCAGTTTTGTTTGGGGTTGCTGTCCACTGCCAGGACTCATCATTTAGGCAATGTAAAATGAATTCAGTTTTATTTATATAGCACCAGTTCACAACAACGGTTGCCTCAAGGCACTTTATATTGTAAGATACAGACCCTAAAATATTGAAACCTCAACAATCAGACGACCACCTATGAACAAGGTGATGACGGGAAAGAAAAACTCCCTTTTACCATTAAGAAACCTGATAGGGGTGAGGGGAAAGAGAAGAGAGCAGAAAGAGAGACAGGACAAAAGGCAAACTATGGAAGAGAGAGCCGGAGTAGTGGCTCTCAGAGTGAAAAGAGGTGAGTGAAAAAGAAATGCTCAGTGAATCATAGGAAGCCCCCAAGCAGCCTAAGCCTATTGCAGCATAAGTAAGGGATGGTTCAGCTTCAACTGATCCAGCCCTATAAGCTTTATCAGAAAGGAAAGTTTTGAGCCTAATCATAAAAGGAGAGAGGGGGTCTGCCTCCCAAGTACAAACTGGTAGCTGGTTTCATAGTAGAGGGGCCTGATAGATGACTTGCCCTATTAGGATAATAAAGTGCTTTGAGGTTTTTAAGATACACTATATTGCCAAAAGTATCCACTCACCCATCCAAATCATTTATTTGAGGTGTCCCAATCATTTCCATGGAAACAGGTGTATAAAACCAATAACAGAAAATAATATTGCGTCCTCAGATCGACTGTCACTAGGGCTAGTATTGACTAATCTTCATTCTTTTAATTGCATTCAAATAACAAGTGAAATAACAAAACAACTTCCATGATTGGCCAATTGGTAGCAGTGTGTGGGATGATGCACAAGCATCCACTGTGTTGGCTGGTATGCAACTATAACAACATACTGTATAACGACATACATAAACAAGAGAACAGCGTTTGAATAGCTCTCCACTGTAGTGACTACTATGCATGAAAGGGCTAGAGCAGTGGAGACATGCTCTTTGGAGTGACGAATCACATTTCTCTGTCTGGCAATCCGATGGATGAGTCTGGGTTTGGTGGTTCCCAGGAGAACGGTACTTGTCTGACTACATTGTGCCAAGGGTAAAGTTTGGTGCAGGGGGGGATTATGATGTGGGGTTGTTTTTCAGGAGTTGTGCTCAGCCCCTTAGTTCCAGTGAAACTATCTCTTATTGCTTCAGGATACCAAGACATTTTGGACAATTTCATGCTCCCAACTTTGTGGGAACAGTTTGGGGATGCTCCTTCCTGTTATAAAGCAAGGTCCATAAAGACATGGATGAGCGAGTCAGGTGTGGAAGAACTTGACTGGCCTGCACAGAGTCCTGACTTCAACCTGATAGAACACCTTTGGGATGAAGTAGAGTGGAGACTGTGAGCCAGGTCTTCTCGTCCAACATCATGGATTAAGAGTGGGATGTTACTCAAGTTCATATGTGTGAGAAGGCATATTAAATTTGGTATGAATCGGACTGGTCGTTTTGCTGTAATATTGTTAACAAACAAACAGATAGATAGATAGACATACCAAGAACAATACCACGATACCACTTGGCTCAGAGAGTAACTTGGGGTTCAGTGTCTTGCCCAAGGATACTTTGGCATGCAGCCCAGAGCAGCCAGGATTTTAACCGCTGACCATCTGATAAGTAGGTGACCTGCTCTACCTCCCAAGCTACAGCCACCCCGCTATATGCATTTGTATATTTATGTTCTGAAAATAAACCTCTGCTGAAATTGAATTAGGAGGAAAATTATTTTAAACAAGAGGCAATTTGCTGAAAAAGAACCATTCAGTGTTTGGTTAATTAAAAATACATAAACATACACATGCTCCATTTCTTTCCACCGATGAATTTCAGATAAAATATTAGATCTCACTGTTTGCTGAGCTAGTTGATGCAAAATAGACTTCTCACAAAAAATGAAAGGAACACTGTGCAGAATGCTGGGGCAAGACTTTTAACTGGCACCAATATTAGATCTCATATATCCATGACCTGTTGAAACCACATTCTTCGTCCCGAGTCCTAGATCATCAGGTCAAATGGACAGTTGGTCCCTTGCACTTGTTTCAAAACTAAAGGGGATTGGGCTTTTCGGGCAGTGGCACCAGGGTTATGGAATTCTCTTCCACTGTCTTTATGCTGTACAGACTCCATTGACTCTTTTAAAAAGCAGCTGATGACATTTTTAAATAGACAACCTTTTAATTAACTTGTTATGCTGTATTCTATTGTTTTATATTGTTATACTTTTATTTTTTGTCTTTTGTTGTGAAGCACTTTGTGATTTTTATCTGTGATAAGTACCATATAAATAAATTTTACTTACTTACTTACTTAACACTTTTAAACACATCAGAGCTCAATTGGGAAAAAATCATGCTAGATATCTACACTGATATGGACTCATTAATGTGTTAGAAAGAAAGGATGCCACATCGTTTGATGGAAATGAAAATAATCAACCTACAGAGGGCTGAATTCAAAGATGCTCCAAAAATCTAACTGAAAACATAATGTGAAAACTTGATTGCAGCAACTCAAAATGGTACTCTGTAGTTTGTGTGGTGTCCATGTGTGTGTATGCATGCCTGACAATGTCAAAGTATGCACCTAATGAGACATTGCATAGTGTGTCCTTCCAGATCAGGACCAGGGCATCACTGAGCTCCTGGACAGTCGAAGGTGCAACCTGGACTGAAACATTATGCCCCAGAGCTGTTCTATTGGATCTGGGATCAGGCAAACAAGGGAACCAGTCAATGGTATCAATTTCTTCATCCTCCAGGAACTGTCTGCACACTCTAGCCACATGAGGCCAGGCATCATTGTGCACCAGGAGGAACCCAGGACCCACTGCACCAGCACAGGGTATGATAGTGGGTCCATGGATTTCATCCTGATACCTAATGGCAGTCAGCCTGCCATTGCCTAGCCTGTAGAGGGCTTTGCTTCCCTCCATGGATATGCCTCCCCAGACCATCACTGACCTACAATGAAACCAGTCATGCTGAATGATGGTATTGGCAGCACAATGTTCTCCATGGCTTCTCCAGACCCTTTCACATGTTATTGGGCTGAACCTGTTCCCATCACAGGGTGGCTGAAGCTCAGAAGGTAGAGCAGGTCACTTACTGATTCTTACTGATACTTACTCATTTTTGTAGCTCTGGCAGTGCTCATTCTGTTTCTCCGTGAACAAAGAAGCAGATACCAGTCGTACTGCATTAATGACCTTCTATGGCCCCGTCCAGCTCCCCTAGAGTAACTGCCTGTCTCCTCCATGCTCTTGACACTGTGCTTGGAGACACAGAAAACCTTCTAGCAATGGGCGGCCCCAGATTGAGCATCATGCTCATTTGGGTGAGTGTCCTCCACCTGTAAAACCATTCCTGTTTTGGGGGTTGTCTCATAGTTGCCCCTCTAGTGCACCTGTTATTAATTTCATTAAGACCAAAGGAGCTGAAATGGATTAACAACCCCCTCTGCTACTTAATTGACCAGATCAATATCCCAGAAATGTGACTGACTTGATGCTAAACACTGATTAAAAAGTGTTCCTTTAATTATTCTTTTTTTTTGTTTGTTTGAGCATTGTATATTTAAATCAGCTGTGAGGGCTCACTGTATTTCCTTGATGAATGTGTCATTTCAAAAGACTATGAGCACCATGGTAATGTTTCTGACAAAAAAGGGAACTGATTTTCCCGTATAAAGTTAGGGACAAATCTTCTGACCTCCTCACAGCCCAGTGATTCATTCTTTATCAGCCTGCTGTCAGAGATGTTCTCTCATTTGACTTGTTTGACTTAAATATATGAGTGAATATGTGTGAGTCTGTGAATGTGGCTGTGTGTGTGTGTGTGTGTGTGAGAGAGAGAGAGAGAGAGATGAGAGAGAGAAAGAGAGGGAGAAAGAGAGAGGGAGAACGAAAGACAAGAGTAGATGTGTTTGAGAGTTATGTGCGTCTGCATTATACTGCTCTGTTGGCAAGGCAGCCACAATAGAGCTGACTAATGCAGAAATGGACTGCGGGCTAAGCTTCTTTTTCCTGAAATGTCTTGATAAGTGAAGGGTGCATTTTGTGGCCGATTCCTACAATCGGCCTTCATCCTGTGCTATAGAAATGTGCATCACCAATGTCAAGTACACAAAAAAAACGTACCCACTTACACACAAACATTTCTAAATACTTAGCAGGAAGTGAAAAATATTTGTCAGTCCCACTTTACACTCAAAAGTAAAAAGGTCATTTAAAAAAATCCTATGAGGGTGTAATGTGCATCATTATGTGTGTTCCCTGTGTAGTGCTTTGCTCACCTCCTCCTTTTCCTTAACAGAGGGCTGTGAACGAACCCCCCAACCACGGATGCCCACCTCCCCAGTAAGTTCCTTTGCGTCCTCTAAGAGGCCAGTTATTTCCACCAGACAAGGGCTGGCCACCATTGTCAGTAGAGAAAATGATGAGCAATA
>JAMQGT020010001.1:0-37653 GCA_024447675.2 Pterophyllum scalare
ACAAACATGCAAAAAAACAGGAAATGAGGAAGGGGGCAAACACTTTTTCACACCACTGTAAATAATCACGTGTCCTTAAAGCAGAGGGGCTACAGCAGCAGAGTCTTAGCCTGTCAGCTAAGAACAGGAAACTGAGGCTACGATTCACACGGGCTCTTCAAAATTGGACCGTAGAAGATTGTCACAATGTTACCTGGTCTGATGAGTCTCAATATCTACTGTAAGATTCACATTGTAGGGTCAGAATAAAATAAATAAATAAATAAACCCCCAATTATGAGTGTAATGGTGTGGGGAATATTTTCTTGGCTCATTTTTGGTGAAGCATACCTGAGTATTGTTGCTGACCACGTCCATCCCTTTATGACCACGGTGTACCCGTCTTCTGATGGCTGCTCCCAGCAGGATAACATATCACAAAGCTCAACTCATCACTTGAACATGACACTGAGCTCTCTGTACTCAAACGGCCTCCACAGTCAGATCCCAATCCCAAACAGAGCACTTCTGGGACGTGGTGGAACAGAAGATTCTCATCATCGATGTGCAGCTGACAAATCTGCAGCAACTGTGTGATGCTATCGTGTCGAATATGGATCAAAATCTCTGAGGAACTTTTCAAGCACCTCGCTGAATCTGTGCCACGAAGAATTAAAGCAGTTCTGAAGGTAAGATGAACATAAAGTGGGAGGTGAGTGTATTTTTGGGTTCTAGGAGCACAAAGAGATGCAAAGGACATTCCTTCCTTCCAACAAGGGCAAGGTTATGATGGTGGGCTCTTTGCCATGCCTTCAAAAATGGTCCCATAATGAGTACATATAAGCTGGTAACTTATGTACAGGCTCCACAGGAGTGAAGCAAAAGTAGAGAACAAGTTCTTCTGCAGTAAACCATGCTAAAATGATATTCTGATGGATGTGCAGGTAGTTTGATTTCCTGTTTTAAAGGCTAAATTAATTAGTAGATAATTTTAAAACAATGTAAGACCACAACCAAAAAACTAGCAAGATTTTTTTTAACCAGATGTCAGTTCATCAAACGCCTCCCACCCATCCATCTCAGGTTTACTTGAACAAAAATCAAGGGGAAATGCACACCGACCTTCCAGATGGTCGATGACCCAGTCCACCTCCTGAGACACATTAGTCTAAATCAAGTGACTGGTTTCACAGATATTAAAGCTTGAATATGGGAGGGAAAAAAATTCTCCATCCTCAGTGTGATATTCCACAGGTATGACACCACGTACCAAATCCAGCTGAACTATTTTAGAAAGTTTCCGTTAATGTTTTATCCAAAATTTTTGATGTTCTTTTTCCCAAATAGGAATTTTTGTACAGCAGCCAAAGATTGCAGAGCAAGATTTTATAATTCAGTGTATGCACACTCATGGCCCCATTATAAGTTTTGTTTCTGGCTAACAAGTGATCTTTTTTTTAAAAATTTGATTGAAGACAGCAGCTGGACTACATGAAGTTTAAGGGTAGCGTGCTTACACTTAGGTCAGGCGGGAGGCAGGGGCTCAGTACCACGACCCTACCATTAGACTGCGATTGTAAAACTCTTGTATACTGACAAGCAGCAGTGATGCATCACCAATCTCCATATGCAGTCTGATATTAAAACTGGCCCTCATAAGTGGTTGGAAATGATGCACAAACAGCTTTAATTTTGGCACTCAAGTGTGGCTGGATGCTTCCAGAGACACGAAAACTCTCCACACCTTTTCTTCTTCTTTTTTTCTTTTAAACTATGCAATAATAATAATGCACTTTAATGTGCAAAACCCAAGACACTGTCAATGAGAGGGGAGGCAATGTAATTACAAACACGATACAAACCACCCTTTCACATTCTTCCTTAGATGTGCAGGCATGCACTGAGGATGCCTTGGTGTAATAGTTATGTTTCCTCTGTGCACTTCATCCAGAAACAACAGACTCCACAAAGGCTTTGTGCTGAAAGACTACATTCCTGCTGGTTTGACACTCCTCTCTCCTTTCGTCTCTCTTTCTATTCTTCTGCTTCTTCTTCTCGGTCTTTGCCTGGGCAGCAGAATCAGCACATCAAATAACTACAGAGCGGGGTGGGGGGTGGGGATCGTGTTTCATTTGGAGACAGCAGAAAAGGTCACGGACAACGGCAACACGTGAACTGTGGGTGTCAGAAGAAAAGCCATTCCAGTGCAAATACATGTAGACGCCTCTTTGAAATCAAATCTGATTGAATAATTCCTCCAAACTGTCCAAAAATCAATTCCAGCCCATGCATTCTTCACCTACCAGAGATACAGAACACCAGCGGACAATGGCTGAACTATGAAGCCACTGTCCTCGGTCCACCAACTGTTATTATCATCATAAAACCTCCGAGCTGGAGACTTCGAGGAGACACGGCAGGCCATTCCGCAAGCCCGAAGTCTCGAATGGCTCAGCTTTGGTTGGAGGCCGTGCGCCGCTGGTGAAGACACGAAGTGGTGCGACCAGAGGCCAGAAACGGCTGGGGGCCCAGGGCTGTAGCCCTTGGCCCTGAGATCCAAATGCCCTGACGTCGCAGCGCTCTTTATCTGAAACAGCCACAAACCCCAACTACTATTACCAGTTCGTAATGGGGACTTGAGCATGAGAAAGGCAACGACTAAACAAGGTGATGGTGAGCATGTGGTTGCGAGGTCCGGGACTATGGTTACTGAGCTAATCTTGGTTAACATGCATTTTGTGGTCAGTAATGAAAAGCAAAGGCAACAGCACAACTTCCCCTCAAATAAGGGATTAATTATGAGCGTATTTGAAGAAGATGAAAAACTTGCTCAGAATAAGAATAAAAAATATGAAGGACAATAGAAAACCGAAGTAGTGTTTTATTGAAAGCAAATCGATATAAAAATAATGCAGCAATAACAAACAAGTTAATGATATTAAAAATATCAATATAACAAGCTGAGAGCCATGAGAACTATCACTTTGAACAACACCAAACGCGAATCTGACAATGAATCTAATACTTCTAGATGTTAAAACAATGAGAGGAAACGGCCTATCAAAGTAAAAGATGACATGACAGATGTGTAAAGGAAAGACCAAAGAAACTCGTAACAGCCAGCAGTGCTCACATCTGACCGGGGCCGCCGTCCTTCATGTCCTCGTTGAGCCTGAAGGTCTCGCGCTGTCACCTGTATGCAGAGAGACGGCGTGGATCTAATTTCGCCACGGACGGAGTCAGTCTGATTCACCGCTACCTTTGTGATTGTCGACACCTCAGTCAGGCTTTGAGATTGTGGAGTGCAGCGAGATCAACCATTTTCCGGTGATCGTGCCCGCGAGTGACAGTCGTGGGAACACTACGCGCACAGATGCGAGCATGCCAGTCATGTGTGTGAACAGGGCCTGTCATCACTTGCACGTGCATTATAGTCGCAAAAAAACAAAACAAAACAAAACAAAACCCGTCAAATGGCTCTTGCGGTGTGATGGAATGGGAAGCAAATTAGGAAGCCCATTCAGAGTGGAAGCTCTCAGAGTCGAAGACAAGGACTGTATACCTTTGAAGCAGGCAGCACGCTGAGTATGATGTAAGAGCGCTCACAGTTATCTATACTTGTCTGAAAGTGTCACGTGAACTGTGCGCACGTGTTTCTATGCGAGCTAAACAATCACGCTCACCTGCTGCTGCGACAGGCATCCAGATCTTCCTGTAGCAAAGAGACCCTCTTCTGAAGGAAGTTAACCTGAAACACAGACACACAGTACGGCACAGAGCAATCTTTAAAATGCACTCGCTTTGACTACCTTTGTACTCAGTAATTGGGGGGGGGCATGAACTGGTTCATCAGGACACAAAAACAGGAAGTGGAGAAGGGTTTGATTGATTTAGGCTGGTTGGGCTTTTAGAAGAAAAGCCTGATTGTTGACTCCTGGGGTCAGGCCGGCGGGGGCCGGGGGTCAGGAGATTAGGGCAGCGGGGGTTAAGGCATGCTGAGAAGATTACAGGCCAGGTTAGCCGAGGTTAGGAGGCAGCACCGTTTTTTTTTTGTTTTGTTTGTTTGGCTACAAACTGTACGTTTATTTACGAAGTGTGTTTGGCTGAAGGGAAAATAAACTCCATCTACATTTACACAGCATCTAGAGCCTGGCAGAATAATCACAGCTCCAAAAGAATCCGTATTGTTCTGGGACTACCGTACTGGAGCCGAGGGTACATTCCTTTCTGTGGGGGAGACCTCAGTTCAAGTTCTAGCATTTCATTTGGCACTTCACACTGGGAAAGTATATGCAAAACCGTACCCAAATGTGGTTGGATGCCTCCAGAGACACGGAAACTCTCTGCACCTTTTCTTTTTTTTTTTTAAACTATGTAATAATAATGCACTTTAATGTGCAAAACCCAAGACACTGTCAATGAGAGGAGAGGCTGCTCTGGTCATGAATCAACATTTTATAAACATATCCGATCACAGTGCTGCGGTCGGTCCAATGAAACAGGATCTTGGAAGAGCTATTTGAACAAGGCAGGGGTTAGTGATGAGAGCATTTTACAATGACCTGTGCTGCAAGCTGTTATTATTATTATTACAACAAAATTATTTACAATGTAAATGCTGAGACAAAGGACACAGCTCAGAGGAGAAACAAGCGAGTGTGGTTATGCAAAGGTTGACTGATCTGAGGGAAAGACAATAAGAGATTAATATTTACAGAGAGGATTAACACGCTCCAAAGTGAACGGCGTGCCCAAGACTGTGGGCCACGCTAAGACTGCACGGAAGAGAGGTCTCATTCAAACAAAGAAGTCTACATGTACTTTCATACAGAAGATTTTGGTTCAGTTTATATCAGTTTTGACTGATTTATAACAGATACTGCAGTGACTTACTTGTTGAAATAAAGGAATGCTCTACAGATCTCAAACAAAGGCTTATGGCCAACCAGATCTGTGATCACGTCAAACTGAGTATATTAGTTTGTATTTGTCTTTGTTATGTGTGGTTTGCTGTATATCCATATACTGTCACATGCATATTGCATAGTTTCATGTGACCTGCCTAGGGATTACAGATGTTAATTTGCAGATTTGCTAAAATCTGGTATGTTTACATCTTACGTATATTTTGCATTGATGCTTGTTAACATACACCATTGTGGCAATATTCCTACATCACAATTCACAGGTTACTGCTGTAAAATGACAAATGTGACCTTGAGCACCATCTGGGTGAAGATCATAGTAGATGATCACTGTATGCGAGTTTCACTAATCAGTACTCAAAAAATGGGAAATTGCCTGTGGAGTATATACGCCCAGAAAGCTAAATCCATCATGCAATCCCATCTGGAATGTGTCTGATTTGAAACAGCTTCATTTTTCAGCACGACAATGATCCCAAACACACTGCCAATGCATTAAAAGCATACCTGGATAGAAAAACACACAATGGAACACTATCAGTCATGGATTGGCCTCCTCAGAGCCTGGGCATCAACATTATTGAAGCAGTGCGGGATCATCTTGACAGGGAACAGAATAAAAGGCAGCCAACATCCAAAGAAAGGCTTTGAATATCTTTCAAATAGCCTGGAGAACTATTCCTGAAGACTACTTAAAGAAATGACAAGAACTCTGCCTAAGAGAGTTCAGGCTGTGTTGAAGAATAAAAAACAGTCATACCAAATATTGACTTTCAAACTCTATAGAACTGTACCTTTTTTTGGCCTAATATTATTTCCATATATGTTTGCATATTTCAATAAACTGCTGCACTGATTTAAATAAATAAAAGAGGGGTGGCTCAAGACTTTTGCACAGTAGTTATAATGCTGTTACGAATTAATGGAAGCGGAGAGAGAAAAAAAGATCCTGAAGATGAGACTCAACAGACTGAGCATGTTTTGCACACTTCCTGTATCGGATCAGTTCTCACCTGAGCTTTCAGTGAGACGATGGTGTCCTCCAGCTCCTGCCTGAGCTCAGCTGGCATCAGACCTTTGATCTTCTCCTCGTACTCCTGATGTACCATGGTGACCTGAGGTGACAAGAGGGTGGACAGGCACACACACACAGTCAGCAAGGAAGAATGGTAACAAATTAATCAAATCTAGATTACATATTACTTATTAAGTAATTAATGTAATAATTAACACAATGTGTTGAGCGTGCGCTCTTTCCTCGTCTCTGACCCTCCAGAAAAGCTCTTAAACAGATGAGACAAGGCCTCTCCTCTCACTGCCAGTGTCTCAGCTGGATAATAATTGTGGTATTATTGCTGAATAAGTATTTCTTTCTGCCTCTCCACAGACACACTCACATCTATGCACTTTCAGACCAAACCAACAGCTCCCTTAGATGAAGCGCGCGCACACACACACAGGCTGTGGGTATCCCTCTCTTTATTCATGGCTCAGAGTATTCCCTCGCTCTTCACAGCTCCTTCACATCTCCACAGGGGGTCCGCAGACTGGCATTACTCGCTCCGCGCAACACCCCCTACTGGATGATAGTGACTACAGCTAGATCTGACACAAAGCACTTACGGGCTCAACGCAGCTGGGTTTGGAAAAGGACAGGGCCATGGTGGAGGGCAGGACACATCAAACGCAGCAGCAGCAGCTCAATAGCTAGCTAGCTATCTCCACTGGGGAGGACTGGAGGAAGTCTGTCTGGGGCTAAATTACACTCCACTAAACCAGAGTCTGATTATAGAAGTTGAAAAGGGTTTGGTTAGCGCAACCCCCACTTTTTACCCAGAAAACACACATGTATGGACATGCACACACACGCACGCACGCACACACACACACACACACACAGGGCTTTTACAGTATTGTAAAAACATTTACAGCATTTTGAAGAGTTGCTGAATCAATTAATTCAGAGCTTGACGAATAGTTTAACAGAGCTAGAGGAATTAATTTGGCCCGTGCAAAGCAAGCCCCCCCCAACACACACACACACACACACACACAAGGTGTAACCAGGGGAGAGTCTGAGCATTTTAAACGACCATAATGTGTTTTACAGAGCCAAAGTCCACTAACGTTACGAATATCCCCACAATCCCCACCTCTCATAAGTCTTTCAAGTGAAGAGAGCGTGAATGAGGTGGTGGTGGTGGGGTGGAGGTGGTAGTGGAGGGAAAAAAAAAAGATTGGTTTCCCTAAAATAATCTTCCTGATGTGGATTTAACTGATTGTTCTGGCTTTGGCTAATTAATCTTCCTGGGCACAATGAAAGGGATTGGGAAGCACTTCAAAGCAAGCCTCAGTATAAATGATCCCAACATGAAGCAGCTCACTTTGTCTCGGCACAGTGTGCTGTAGATTAGTCTGCCACAACTTTGCCAATTTTTCAGGCTCCGTCTGCCCTATTCATTTGAAAGTGTTGGACCAATAATGTTGGGTTGAGAATCCATCAGTTTACAAAAACATGTCTTTTCCTTGCTGTGTGAGAATGAAGTCAAGGATAATTTGAAAGCGAGGCCTTTCAAACAAGTGGCAAAAAAAAAAAAAAAAAAAAAAAAACTGGTCTTGGAAGCTTTAATTTGAATGTCCAGGATTTTAAAAAATGAGCTGAAGTGAAGAGGAGTGCAGATTTTCAAAATGTCTGTCTCTATCTATAGCAGCGTCTGTAGTCATAACAAAACGGCAAGCCAAGACAAAACACACTTCACTACCTCAGACCAAAGCAATAAACAATGGTTGAATAAACACATCCCTTACCAACCACTCTGAATATAAGTCTTAGACTCTTCAAAAGCCAAGTTCCTCAGTGTTGCATTCTTGATTCATCTATGGTGCCGTCACCGCAGCAATGAGAGATCCGCTCTGCCTAAATTACAAGCTCCTTTGTGGCAATGCTGTCTCCATTTTCTGTCCCATACATTACAACCAGCAAGACGGCAGCAGCACATTCACAGCGACTGGATGATGTACATACAGGCGTAATGCTGATCAAATTAGAAAAGCCAAGCAAATGCATTATACGACATAATAAGGTCATGCATCTGAGATTTGCCATGGTTACTGGCACTGAAAGACTGGTCTGGTCTGTTTTTGTGGGAGAAAAATCCAAAATATTACTTCAGTTGTCTACTGTCAATAAAGCATTGCTTTATTTTGTTGCATAATATATACACATTCCATGTACACAAAAACTAAAAATACACCTCAAATCCACATGAAGGGGTCCCTGTTATGCTAATATTTTTATTCTTGGATTGTCCTTGTGTAGCTTTGCATGATTCAAGATTCAAAATAATCCCTGTTTATCTTATACTGGGTCTCTGTGCAGCCCCTCAGTTCATCCTTCATCTGAAACAAGATGTTCTGCGGCTCAGTCACATGAGAGTAAAAATAGGACGGCAACCTCCTTGTAACTAGGAAAAGTGGTGCTTGCCTGGTGAATGTATTGACTTTTTTTTTGTGTGTGTGCTGCAAGCAGTTGCAGCAACTAACTCGTCACCCAAAAGTTGAGAGTGTTGCACGCCCAGCTTCAATCACAAGGAGATTGTACAGGTTGCCTGGTAGGAGCTAACCAATCTCCAAACAAAAGTGGTCTGACTCAGACTGCAATCACTCTTAGACAGGTTGGTGAAGGTTTACAATTACTTACATGTTGCAATCACTCTGAGTCAGTCTGTGCCAATGAGAACTGCTCATATACAGTGCTTTTCTTTGCAATTAGGGACTCGGCTCAACTGGTTGCCAATTGGTTGTATTCTGGATATGTTCCTATATAAAAGCAAGGTTGCAGGGCGCCTGTGCCACATTTCAGTTAAATTGCAGTCCAGCAGCAACTATGTCACTATTTGTGGAGGAATTTCCAAATTTATGTGTCAGATCTATGAGATGCTGGCTTGACTTTGAATGTATGTAGATGACAACAGATTTGTGATTTTAAATGCTAATAATGACAGTTAACTGTTGTGTTATCGCAAACAAAATGCATGTAATTGCCTACTTGATCCCATTTAATTGCAAACTGATAGTAGACTAACTCCATCTTATTGCTGTTTTATTGCTTTCTTGATGCACCAAAGTTGCTCTGAAGCCAGCAGCTGTGAGTGAATGTAGACTTGATCCCATTATCGAAGCAACCATAGGCAATGAGACTGTAAGTTCATTGCATGGTGTTGCAATGATTTTGGTCGTACTGCAGTCTCCAATCACAGTTTTCACTAGTTTCACTGTAGCATTAGCTCCTCTACCTTTAAACCAGCTTCTTCTGATTGGCCGCCCCCTGAAAACGGAAACTGCCTCGGTGCTCACTGCTGTATGAGCTGTGTGCCTGATGTCTATATTAACATTATACAGATCCAAGTGTAGAAAACCAATGTAAAATTTAGAGCAGCCTGAAACCCGAGCGTTTGGCACACTTGTGCATACCTCATTATTTCAAACTTTGGCCATGTATAATTAGAGCATCCTCCACTGTAACAGAGTTTATGAGAGTAAATAGGGAAAAGCATATGTGTGTATATATATATATATATATATATATATATATATATATATATATATATATATATATATATATATGTATAGGGCCCCTTTAACCTGAAGGTTTATTTCTGCTCTTTCTACAGTGTACGAGACCGCAGCATTTGCCTGCCCTGATCTAAAGCTTAGCCATAGTTTACTATGCAATGTGTGTGGGTGGAAGCAGCAGTCTTCTTCTTTTTTTTTTTATAACAACACATCTAACAGATAACAGTTACAGAATAAAGCAGACAAGAATAGGTAGAACACCAATTCAAATTTCTGACTCCACCGTGTCTCTCGATGGAGTTAAAATTCAAGGCAGAAGCATCCAACTCCCTGCAGATGTCTGACTTGTTTCCTGAGAGACACTGTTCCTTCAGCTTTGCGTTCCCCTGCCTTATCCAGTGTCCCTCCTCTCACATCTCTATTTTTCTTCATCCAAACCCATTTTCCTTTTCTCTCAACATGTTTTTGCAGCAAAGGCTGCAGATGTTTATTTTTCTGACAGGTGGAAGCTGATGTGTGACGACATCTGAGAAGAAAGAATCCTCACTATTAGGACAGATCTTTGATATCTTTGAACAATACAGCTGATCAAACCTTCAATGAGGTTTCTGGTTACTGACCGACTGCAGATGCGCGCGAATAGGAAAGAAAAGAGAGGAAGGGCGGGAAAGAAAGAAGAAGTGCGCCACTATTTTCCCCTAGCAATGAAAAGGGACGCTGACTTTCTGAAGAGAAATCTGGTTTCATCTCCACAGCTCTTTTCAAAATGAGATTTTGTTTGTTCTTGATGAAGCGTGATTCTGTAGTTTTGAAGACTGTGAGGAGCTGCAGTCGTTTTCCCCTCCCAGTCATCTTAAAATGACAACATTTCATCTATATATAGTCTTTAGATTGTGGTTTTGACTTTCCCTTGCGTTTGGTACTGTCACATGGCATGGTTTATGACAGCTGCCAGCAGTAAGGAACAAGCCCTCAACACTTTCAATGTTCAAATGAAGTTTGTCACATTGTTGGGAGGCTTGATGTATGCTAATGACGTTGGGGTGTGTGTGTGTGTGTGTGTCTGTGTGTGTACAAGCTTGCGTGGGACAGGTTGGGGGGGTGGGGGTGGGGGTGGGGTGAGAGTAGCTGCTGGAAAGACATTTTTGATATACCCCCTTGTTCCAGAGTGACAAAAACCTTGTCAGGAACAAGGGGGTACATCAAAAATGACGCCACTCACAAAGTTTGCACCTCCACATCCACTGAGTTGGCGCTCAGTGAGTTCACCAAGGAGCGATTTGAATTCAAAAACGCTTTGCTGCGAGAGGGGAAAAAGGAAACCGCTTCACAACAATGAGAAAAAAAAAAAAGAAAGAAAAGGAAAAGGCAGAAGGAGATTAGAACTGGCTACAGATCTTAGTGAAGTTGTTAGAACTATGGGATGGATTGGTGGCTGCTGATGTAATGTGCCTCAACAAAAACAGCACACAGGAAAACAGCTCAGCCTAGAACTTAAGCTCAGCTCCTCTGCATTTTTATGTCTGCATCAATACTGAAAACAACTAAATAAATGATTTATTTTTATTATGCCAAGCTCCCCATGCTGCAGAAGAATACATCTCTGAAACTTGTACAGTTCACCATGCCCACTGTATCATTATGTATTTATACAAAGAGCTGTAGTCTTCAATATTCTGCTCCTGTCTTCAAGGAGAATTGAACCACACAGTGAGCTGATGTTCTGCCATTTTAGAGTGGGGGAGCCTGTGAGGGCCCTGCGAGTGTAAGGCAAGCAACATCTGTGTGAAGTCTGGGCAGAAAAGCTGTTTTAAGCAAGTGAAGGATCAGATTACAAAAACACATCTTGGAAGATAAACTAGGGCAATATTGGTGTGAGGAGACTGGATGCCTTTAAGGTTTACAACGTCAAATAAAAAACAATGCGCAGATGATGCCCATGCAAACTAAGAAATCTATCGTGCCGTCTTTTCACATGCATGACCAAGAGCAGGCTTTGAGGCAGGAGTCAACATATGACGTAGCTGGTCGCTTGATCCCCACACACGGCAGAAAAGTTTCTAATGCACACCTGCAAACACTTGCTACAAGAAACGATAAACCTGACCGCCTTTGGCAACGCGAGAACGACGCTGCTCACATGAACTGCAATGTCAACACAACCATTTATACTTGCACATGACTCACTGCAGCCTAAGTTAGGCAAAGTCCTAGATAGGGATGTCAAGATACTAGCAGTTGGTACCAATACCAATAGAATTAGATGATTTTCAATACACAATTCGATACAACTCCTTTATTAAAAACTTGTTTTAAATCACTGACATGGTGGTGATTTAAAAAAAATGTTAACATTATATTTTGTTGACAGTACAGACGGAAAAGTCAGGATGGTTGCCAAGTAGTCTGCTGATGTTACTATGAGGTACAGTATAATGTCAGTTCAATTACATTAGCTCAAGCATTTATATAGTCAGAGTTGCACTGATTGACCGGCCGTGAACTGGTAACCGGCCGGTCAGCGTCACGTATGTCCAATCACACACACTCACAGTGATGCGCTAACATGTCGATAGCGTGGATGCTTGCCACTGTGAGTGAAGACACAAAGTTCGCTAGCTGATCAGACACTTAAATCACTCAGCTGTGGACAGTTTACAGAAACTAACAAAGGCAAGGTGGCTGAAGCTAAAGCTATCTGGAGCTCAGCCAGCCACAAGCCAGCAGCCTCAGTATAAGTAAAGATCAAAGGAATTACAAGGAAAATTATGGAAATGAGTGAAAAGACAACAGGTTGGTTTTCTTGTTATCTGGTGAAGTTCTAAACATCCTGGAAAATGATGTAAGAACACACTTTGTTTTCAGTTGTTTAATGGAGAGAAAACTTACTAGACTTTAGGCAAAACTGTAAAGTTACTATGAAAACAATATTTGACACTGAAGAAAAGTAGATTTTTGTTTGTATACGCTGTCAATGTTCTTGGAGAGAAAACTGGAATCCTCAGAAAGCAGTATTGGTGGAAAAATTGGCATCAGAAATTGGAATTGGCCAAGAAAATTGCAATCAGTGCGCAAACACTTTACCCATGAAACATAGTTGACTTTACAGCAGCGATACCAGCTGTGTCAAACAAAATGGTAACATGTATTTCAGGATAAGTACTTCCCGACCCGACGCTTACTGCCCATCTCATCAATAAGTTGGGGGCGGAGCTAATGTGACAGCTGTGCCAGTCGCCATCTTCCACGTGCACTTTTTCCTGTGCATGTGGGTGTCCTCCTTCTTCAGGATGTAAGGACAGACTAGAACACTTTCAGGTGTCCTCCTGTCCCTGTCACCGTAGCCTCGGTACAAATGTGTCTATGGTACATATCGCACTAAAAAAAACTACTGCCATGAAAGTTATTGCAAGTATCAGTATACGTAAGCATGCAACTGCAACTCATTGGGAAAAAAAAAAGAAAAAAAAGGAAGCGTCACGCTTGAGCCGTGGAATAGGAATAGAAAAAGTTGAAAAAGGAAACAAAGCAATGGCAAAGGTTTTTTCAACGTTTTCTGCGCTATCTGGGAAACTCTATGCTCTTGTAATTGATGAATGCAGTGTCTGCAGAGACCAAACCGCACGCACGTTCTTGCCTTGTTGCGATCAGAGGGATCACAACAAGGCGAAGCAACACCAAAGCGCACTATGTGTCAGCAGTTATGATGTTGGGCATGTGCAACAACTCAGGAGAAGGACAATGCTGAGCCCTGAACATCTTAAAAGAAAAAAAAGAAAAAACTATTGTCAGGTTTCACTAAAAGCAGCAAAACTCTGGTGACCGGGAAAAAGAAAACTGCAACTTTAATGTTTGATTACTCAAGACTAAAGAGCAGTGGATAGACATGTCTAACAAACTCAAGTACGTATAATAATACATTCTTTGGAAATAAGGTATTGGCTAGACACATGTAAAACCTGTTTATTCTATGAGAGACAGCTATTAGCTGGGCACAGGCATTCTAAACATCCACACTGCCAAAGCCTCCTCTTCTCCCTCTGATGAAGTCATGCTCTGTCCTGAAACATCAGCTGCTGCACCTTATTAAAAACCTTCAAACCCCATCATTCCAGATCCTATCTCAGCTGCTCCGTCTGTAACGGGTTCTTAGCTCTTTTGGCGCATACACACATTACTTTATTTCTACTATGGCTCACTTCCTGTTGATCTCTGCTCTGGCAACTTTGTTACAGCAAAACAATCTGTGCTGGATTAGCAAAATGTGTTAGTGGCTGTGAGTAAAGAACTGTCAAGCACCTAAAATTGGAACCAAATGCTAAACAGATTTTTTTGTTGTGTTTACCCATTCTCTGCTTCAGCACATTTCAGTCGCAGTGTTGCTGTTTTTGCTCCAGAAGGCGGCATTTCTGGAATCAGTATCATAATTCATGTTTCTTACTGGCACCGCAATCAAAAATGTAGCAAGACTAATAAAACTGTGATGAACTGTGAACTGCAAAGAGGAATATAACGGTTGTACCCTTTATGTAGAGCTGTTTTTCTTTCCCTAAAATTTCTGTCATATAACTTACAACTGTGGACGTTCATATTAAACACAGACCTGTGCGATGTCAGTGGATGTAGCCTCAGAGCTAAAAGATGCACGCTTCAGATAGTAAATGAACTGAGGAATGGCACCAAAACCCAGTGTAAGATAAATGAGCATAACAGGTCCACTGTAAGTATATTTTTGGCATATAGAGATATTCACTAATGCTAACAATCACTTAAATTTAAAGCCAAATCCTTATCTGACATCTGAGCAGGTACATTCTGGATTCAGTCCCTCCTAAGTCATAGGAAACAATATGCGCCGCATCTGTGACTGGATCAGTGATCAATGGCTTCTAAAAACCACTGGACGCTTCCTGAAAATTTATGAAGGCTGGACACTGAAGTGTATAACGAGTGTGTGAAGTGTGTACAAGGGTCAGTGGATGGATCAGAGGGGGACACAGGAGAACGAATGCCTTTGGTGTACATACCACAGTACAAAAGAACAAACTCCTGTGTGAGTGCAGTCATTAGTGCTTTCTTCTCTGTGTGTGTCAAGGTCAAAACAGAGCCTGATTACAGGGCGTTCTGGAGAGCTGTGGGTTTGTGTGTCGGCATGTGTGCACGCAGAGGCTTCCCTTTTGAAGGCAGGCAGCGATGGCATTCCTGGCCCTAGGCGCTGGCTCTCGCAGCCAGATCTCAAGGAATTTGGGAAATGTGCGAGGGGGCATATCTCTGGTTGTGAACATGAGAATGAGAGATGGTAGATTGATGAGGGGAGGGCAGGAAAGCAGTTGGGGTGGGGGGATCTGTTTTGTTTGTCTTTTGTGGCCCCCTGGAGGATCAAGTAAAGTTGGTAAATTAGGAGGGGGGGTGGGGGGGGGGTACTGAAGACATAAGATGATGAGAGGGCAAAGACAGGTGTCACATGACAGATTATACGATTAATAAAGAGTTAAATAGAGGTTGCGTACTTGAAAGAATCAAAAAGAAGTCAGAAGGGCAGAGGAATTAAAAAAAAGGTAATGCTGGGCAATGAGAGGGACGCAGCAACTGTACATTTCTCATAAGCATTTGAAAGAGACAGGTCAGATATGAAGGGGAAAAAAAAGGGAAACTCATCACCTTCTCTTCAGTCTCTAGCTCTTTGCTTAGCAGCTTCTTCTCTGCCGAGCGCAGCTGTCTCTGCAGACTTTCCACCTTTTCCTGCAGAGCCTGAGGGAAGGGAGAGACAGTCAGTCGGTTGACTGACGCAAAAAGAAAAACATTTCGAATTCTGTGTGGCGTAAAGTGTAAGCGGCACAAATTGATAGACATTAATTTAAAGTTACATTTGAGCTGGCAAACAGACAATCCACTTCATCTGAATAAGACGACTCAAGACCATGACCGAGAAAACAAGTAGATGGAGAAAACTAATAAGAATATAGAAGACACAAATGTAGACGGAAGGGAAAACAGAATGACAATGAAGAGAGATTGTGATTATTTTTGGGGAGTTAAAAGGCTAATAACAAAGCAATCACAGTAATTACCAGGAAGCTGCCCTCATTAAGCCTAAACTTATTTTTAGACAAGGGCGTAAAAAAAAAGACTTTCCCAGTATGGAAATGAGCAAACTTTATAGTCTTTCATAAAACTGCAATTCTCATTCCTTTCTTCAGCAGCACTGAGAAACATACACTGTATCCATTTAGTGGATAAGAAGCCATCTCGCACGTATTCCGGTACCTGTGCTGATCAAATTTCCCCACAAGGTACCAATAAAGAATTTAATCTATTTTGCTCTCTAAGACTCAGGCAAGAAGAATAAAAAGAAACGCACAGAGCACTTTTTTTCCCCCTTTCTGCCCGTAAGTGATAGCAAGGCACAGTTCCTGTGTACAACTCAGAACCAGATGTTTTGAGTGCACATGTGGACACTTCATCTTCGATTAGCCTGCATGGAAAGCAGGGAATGAAATGCGTGCGCACACACACGCAAACCTAAACATGAAAGCACAGGCGTGCATTTACACTTCCATGCGCACACACCTCCAACAAGTGTGAATGAAGCGCTGGCTAACATCAGTATCCACAGTGTCTCCCCCCACTGGAGTTGAGTGAGCAGGCCAGGTGTTGACTTGCTGATTCTTTGAGCTGAGGGAAACACAGTCCAGGTGATAGGCATGACCGCCTGCTCTACAATTCATTCCACTGGCAGAAATCACGCACAGTACTGCAAAGCTTCAGGGCCACGCTAAACTGTTTGGGAGGGGCTCTCTGAGAACTCCTAACTAAAAAGGAAGAAAGAACCATAGACTCGCATTTGTTTGGCAGTTAAATTTCACAGTAGCTAAGCCTGATGGGAATTTTTGTTATAATTACCATTTTCTTTCAATAATTTGAAACATCTAGATTGTAATACAGTACGAACTAACCTGAACTGCACTGATACAGGTGATTCCACTTCATAACCCAGTTTATAGTGTGCACCTTGTTCATTTGCAGTAGCACATTTGGGCGTTTGGCAGTTGGATTTTTTTTTTCTTCATTAGCACACATTAATCGGCTATCATGACTCTAGAGCACGCTGAGGTCAGTCTCAGCTCTTCAAAGGCGGCCGATTTCCAGCGTGCTTATCCTATTAATCAGGGTATTTCTTAGCCAGTCACGACCCCCATTCTGTGTCTTGATTCAGTGAGAGCCCTTGCCTTTGATTTCATCATTTCATTTTGTTTACTGACAAATCAAAGTCTCAGTGACACTAAGAAAAGCATTTTCAATAGAGTTGACATGAATTACACAAGTTTTAAGTAGCAGTAGTGGTAATATAGAAAAGGCTTGCGAAACAAATTACAAATTTTGGGTACTGAGAAAAAAATGAGTAGCTTATATTAGAAAATAGATGCATTAAACCTCAAGTGACAGCCTATAAGGTGGAAAAATAAAACCACTCAGAAGTGCAAAAAAATCCCTCTAATGGCCAGTTGAAGCTGGCCAGAAAAGCGAGTTCCTATAGAGCTCAACAGTGGCTGCCTACTTTTTTTTTTTTTTTTTTTAAGGGCTTTGGTTCCAGAAATTCCCATTCATTTTCTCCACAGGTGTTTCAGAAAATCCCTACAGAAAGAGCGTTAAGCCTCGAACCAAGCCAACCAGCTACAAGGTAAAAAGATTTGATCACTATCAAGAAAATGAAGGAAAATGGGGGGGAGACATTCCATAATACATTGCAAATCTCAGATTCAACAGCGAATGACTAAAACATCTTGCTTTTAATCCTTGTTATATTGTAGTGTTTCTATGGTTATTAACAGTGCTGCACAATAACAGTTTTGTATATATTTTGCAGTTTGTGTTCTGTTTGTACAGCCTAATTATTCAAATATAGTACAGCGCTTTGTTTCTGGCTGAAATTACCACTCAAGCATCCTGACGTTTGCAGCTTAGAGAAGATGATAAAGAAGATAAGATAAACCTGAACAGATCCCCCAACCCCCAACCCCACACCCACCCCTTTCCATACCCACTTGTAATTCCCCGCACTGTGACACAGCATTTCTCATCTTTCTCATATTCTGGGAAGTAAGGCTGACTATAGAAGGCGTTGTGTTCCTCTCTTTCTTGTGGGTTCGACGTTTGATGTACTCAAAACAAATCTGAGTGCACAAGTTCAACACTGGTCGCTTCATTAATAGAATCATATGGGGATGTTTCTGCAGATCAACAGAAGAGCTTTCTGAGTCACAAAGAGCTGGAGATAGTCATTATTGCCTCAGACACAATGGTCATATTAAGTGGAATTAGCAGCAGATACTGCACTGACTCTGAGAGATAAAGATGTGATTTTAGTTAAAAAGAAAGACTTTCATGGTGTGTCTGACCTTGACTTTAATCAATGAGGGCACTTGTGCAGACACAATTTACACACACACACACACACCATTCTTAATTTTCTCAGTCTAACTTCCCCTGTCATAAATCTATACTGCAGATACACACATAAATACTCAACATACACACATGGTTATTTCTTTAGTACTGAGTGTGTGAAGGTACATGAATGACCATGTGTATAAGATTCAGCAAAAATGTCTCCAGATGCTGAGGGTGATATGGTCCCTTATCAGTCATGCAGACTGGGATCATTGAGAACAACGTGTGTGTGTGTGTGGGGGGGGGGCATGTAGGGAGGGCATCTGAAGGAAGGAAAGCCTGAAAGTGAGAGGTGTAAAAGAGAGAAAAACAAATTGCAAAGGAAAAAGCCTGAGAAGACAACCAGAGAGATGTAACCAGAAGAGAACAAGAAGAGAAAAAGTTCAGAAAGGTGAAAATGAGAAACAGCAAGACACCGAGGAGAAGGAGGAAGGGAAGGACATGAAGGAGAAAAACACATGGCCGGAGTGAAGAGATAGGGGCAGCGGTTCTACCTCTGTTGCGCAGTACCTCAGTCGGGGGCTTAGAGGCCTCTCTCACCTCTCCATCAGCAAAGTGCCTCTGCCTTTCATTCCAAACTTTGGCTCAAAGGATTAGCGAGGCACACGCGCACACAAGCACCAACAAACACACCGCTCAGAGCGATCCATACAGGTATAGGCATGCATTAATATTAACAGCAAAAGTTCTAAAAATGTGAGTGCTACACTCTGCAGTCAAATGAGTGTGCAGTTACTGTGTTGTATGCACACAAACATACACGCAGCGTCACACAGGCACACCAATGCCTGAGTCATCTTTCCTGGGTGGTCTTCCTGCGCAGATAAGGCGAGCATGTTTCCCTAGGGTGAAGTAAAAGCAACAGAGGGCAGGAAAAAAGCAAAGAAGAAAGAAGGGAGGGAATAGTGGGAGGAGGAAAAAAGGCCAGGGGCCTCTTTAAACCTGGTGTTTTGTTAGGAGCTGAGCTGCTCTTCATGTGCGGCGGGGCCTTCTATTTGCAGCGTGCTGTCAGAAGTTTCTCCCAAAGTCTGGATTAAAGAGATCCTCTAATGACACTGAGGCTGGACGACTTCAGACAGCAGCAAAAACCTCACACTGCACCGCCTCCAGCCAAGGATACACACACACACACACACACACACACACACACACACACACACACACACACACACACACACACAGAGAGACAAGGGTAAGAACAGATACATACACAAGGCGCACAAAGCACACAGACATACATAAGCAAAGATACAGTTTGTGGACTGCGCCCACACACACACACACACACACACACACACACACACACACACACACACACACACACACACACACACACACACACCAGCTTTAGTAGAACAAGGCAGTGTGTGTGTGTGTGTGTGTGTGTGTGTGTGTGTGTGTATGGCTACTGATCTAATAGTAAATAATAAAGGAGGTGCTAACCTCAAGGAGAGATGGATGGCCAGAGAGATGAGCACAGACTTTCTTTTATCTGCACTTTTATCAAAGGATTGTGGGAAAGGTAAAAAAGTGAGTGTAAGAGAGAAGCTGTAGGAGGAGGAGGAGGAGGAGAGAGGTCTCCCTCCTGAGGTGTTAAGAGAAGAGAAACTTTTGCTTTTGCTTTGCTATTGGTCTGTCTGTCTGCGTGTAGGAATAAAAAAAGAAAGAAAAAAAAAGTGGTTTAGCAAGTCGACCAGGACAGCCCCTCTGAAAGATAACACTGATATTGGTGTGAATTGACTTGCTTTCAGTGCTGTGATGCTCTTCAGTTCTTCTTCCCAGAGTTGATTTAGAAGTGAAGTGGGAAGATAGTGTGATGGCAGCAGTTGTGAAACTCTCCTGAACAGCAAATCGAACGGTTATCTCGCCTTGTTGCAATATGCGCGCATGTCGGCACAGTTACGGGGGCGTCTTTCCTGGTACTGATGAAAATAGTAAGACAATTGCCACGTTAATGAAGACATGTTGCAACCGAGCTATGCCCACAGGGGGAACACACTGTTCTCTATCTTCCCGTCTCTTTCAGCTGCTCTGAGCTGCGGTAGAAAGAGAATAGGAAACGACTTTAAAACATGCACCATATGCCTGCTGTGTGAATTTTCTTGTGTGGGCAATCGTGTGTTTATTCTGCTTATCAGAAAGTATGCATGTGAAGTGCATCCTAAAAACTCTTGACGACATCTTATGAAACATAGATGGCTCCTTTGATTTAGGAGTAAATGTTCAGATTCTTACCAGGGTAATAAAAATACAAAACAAAACAAAACAAAAAGACAAGTTGCTACAAACAAGTGAGGGGCAACATTATCCACTGATACACATCTATCTAATATTTTACTGCACACAATCAGTCTTGTGTCCTGTTAATGGCTGAGCACCGCACCACACCATAATTCACATTTAAAAAAGAAATCAGTGGGTATAGGTAGATGCTTATGCATGTTCTCTTGGGTTTCTGGACTATATCTTTAACTCTTGTAACTCTCATTAAGTCTCAGTATGCAATCAGTGACCTGGCCCAGTTCTATGGGATCCTTCAAACTGAGGAGCTCAAGCTAAAGGCACACAAAAACTCCTGGTTTCATTGTACACTGCATTAGGCTTGTGGTTTGGTGAGTAATTTCCATTTGTCGTCTGCAAATATGGTCTCTATGAGCTATTCTACTTCCCCGCGTTCCTTTTCAGCATCCTGGAATGTTATCTTTCTTCTACTTCCACCTCCTCTGATATGCGGATCAAACACTGCTGGGAATCGGCCCCACAGCCGGAAAAGTCATCAATCAGCCGGCACAATGCACATGTGTGGAGTAAGCACGCACACGCGCACACACAAAGATATACAGACAGAGTGAGGGAAAAAAAAGAGCGAGCAAGCAACCTTTGCTTTCACACGTGCTATAAATAGTGTGCATACAGATCCAAGACTATAAGTTTCTGGCTTGCACTGATGCTGACATAAAGGACAAATGAGGATTAACTGGAAGTTGGAATGCAGACTTACTGACAGCATTGAGTCTCCTCAACTATTTTAAGATTTAAGAGAACAATAGCCATTCATGGGGCATGAATGCAATAACTGCATTTGCCCTAGTGATGTGTCGTTCGCAAAAGAGCCGGCTCTAAGAGCCGATGCTTGGTAGTGAATCAGAAGAGCCGACTCCCGTTGAATGAGAGCCGGCTCCCCAAGTTCTCATTAGCTCTGCTCACAAACCTGAGGACAGAGGTCGAACTGATGGGCACATTAAGCAGCCAATCACACAGAGGGACATGGGATTATACCATTATGTTAAAACAGAGGGGGAGATAGAGGTTCCACTGTGCGTGGGTGTAGTCCAGGTACAGACAGCAAGACCGTGGGAGACAGCGGTGCAAAAACATGTGAATATGAGTGATACACGTTAAAGAAGCAGCATTTGGCTGCAATTTTAAGGAAACTGGAAATAGAGCAGAGTGCCATCACTGCAAATTGAAAATTACAGTTAGAGCAGGTTCCACTACAAACCTGCACTGACATGAAAACTGTCCATCCCTTGGTGCAGTTGGAGGAGAGAGGCCAAGATAGGTCTCCGTCTACCAACCTTGGTGAGTCTGGTACCAAACCAGCAACAACTGTTGTGGCATCCACTGCCCTCCCCAAAACTGCAACTATAACCTGTTCTACTGCAACACAAGCAAAATAATAATAAATATTCATAATAATCATAAAAAGACTGAAGGCAAAAGGGCTTCTCAGCACCCAAACCAATAATCTTTTTTGCTTATTTAGTCTAAAATATGAAGCTACAAATGATATCAAGTAAAGAGCCGTCTGGGAGCCGAAAGAGCCGGCTCTTCTTTGGGAGCCGAGCCTAAAGAGCCGGCTCTCTGAAAAGAGCCGAACTTCCCATCACTAGTTTGCCCCTATTTTAAGAAATATACTTTTACCATAGCCTTGTCACAACTCTGGCTTTGTGAATAACACAAGACTGAAGGCAGTGTTAGTAATGCTAGCAAACACACGCAGGAAAGCACAACTGATTGACTGGTTGTTGAGTTCAAAGCCTTTGGAGGGACCACCAGTTTAAATAAAAGTGAAATCCTGGGCTATATATGAACTACATTTCAGTCACTGCCACTAAGCTCCTTCAGTCTCATCTCTAGTCTCGTTTAGCCACTTGCTGATGCATCTTCAGCATTTACAAGTGAGGTATTTTACTTAAATGTCTAAAATGTATGTTAACCACAGATGTCATTTCAAGCATCTAACCAAAAACCCACAGAAAAAAAACCCAACCACTGACTGAGACAAGAGAACAGGAAGTGCAAAATGCTGTACGACTGAATAAATGTGCACACCATTCTCTCCTCTCTCTATTGCTCCCTTCATTGGAAGTTGGTCAAATGACGTAAACATCCCTACCGAAGCTGTCAAGTGTCTGACCAGGGTCCAACACTGGTTGAGAGGAATGTCATGAACCTAGTTGATGGCTGACAAGGGCTGACCACAGACCCTCACCTCATCACCGTCTCAATCCAAAGGGCGTACAAGTCCATAAATTCCTTAACATTTTCTGATTCCACTCACTCTGGATCTCTGTAAATTCGCAATCTACGGTTGGCGTGAGTATGATGCGTCTGGCCACAATTTTATATGCAGTTACATATGTTTTGGCTACTCTGAGCAATAAACCTGGAAATCAGCTGAATGAAAAGAGCAGTTTAGAAAAGGCTGTAGACTGTTCTTTCAATTTGAAAGTAACAAAAACCATTTCAAAATACAAAACACAATACAAATAAAAATTCTATTTGTGCGCGCGCGCGCGCACACACGCACACACACACAAAAGAAGTGATAGAAATACAGATGGTTAACAAACATCAGCAAACAAATGTGCAGTTCAAGGTTGACACAAAGGACTTGGATGTGCTGAAGGACATGGACGGACACAGAAAAACGGGAGACAAATGCACACTTGCATATACACGCAACTACTGAAGCAACTCTTTGCCTCTGCTACAGAGAGCATCCAGCACACCTGTTCTTGATCCACTGCTGCCATTCCTTCCCACAGGCAAAGTCACCCTTTCAGAAACTAATGCATATATAACTACAGAACTACAGACAAACTGCAGCTGCTACAACTAGCCCCCTTAATGTGTGCATGTTTGTATGGCTGTATGTGTGTGTGTCTGCGTGTGTATGTGCACACACGGGATCTTTCATTATTATGCATGCCCAAAAAAGAAAAAAAACAACAAAAAAAACAGCACCCAGATCACATGGACTACATCTACTGTAAATTTAACCAAGAAATACACTGTCTAATGCAAAAAGAACAGTGCACCTCATATATTCACTCTCATCCTCAAGCACTGTGAGACAATGGCCACTGTTGCATTATGTAATGTGCCTCCTGTCACTTCACCCAGAGGACACTGCAACAGGACCTTCCCTTTGACTCACACTAGAAGCTACTGCTAAAGGAACCTGGATCAAAGATGTGTATCCCTGTGTGTGTGTGTGTGTGTGTGTGTGTGTGTGTGTGTGTGTCTGTGTGTGTGTGAAAACACTGGCTATATGTGGGTGTATGTTAGAGAATGCAACACTATTGGAAGATGTACTGTAGAGACAAGGGCACTAACTCAAAGCTGTGTTTGTGTGAGTTTGAGGCAGGGAAAGATACAGATAAAGACTTAGTGAGAAGAAAATGGGAGAAAGAGAGTGTATGTAAGTTCATGAACACTAAGTTACAGGTGTGTGTGTGTGTGTGTGTGTGTGTGCATGTGTGTGTGCATGCGTGTTTGGGGGTGCGCGTGGCAACATTCGGCAGGCAGAAAGACAGGAAGCACTGCTGTGGGGAGCAGGAACAGCGGTGCTGATCAAAGCCCAGGCGGGTGACACTATGGGCGGAGTGCCATTGTTTATTCACCAGCCACCTCTCCCTTTTGGCAGGGCGAGGTGAGCATGTGTGCTTGTGTATGTGTGTGTGTGTGTGTGTGTGTAGAGACAGAGAGTTTGAGACAGAAAGAGTTCGAAAGATACAGAGTTGGGAAGATACGCTGTGAGAGAGGGTAGAGACAAGGCCTGTGTGTGTGTGTGTGTGTGTGTGTGTGTGTGTGTGTGTGTGTGTGTGTCTTTGTACCTTTTTTCTTGGCAGGCTAATGTGGGCTTCAGTTCTGTCAGATTTGGCAGCTGCACATTTCAGGCAAGTGCACATGCACACTCATAAATACGATGTTGCACACACATGAACACACAGACAAAAACACTACCTGTGAACATGGCCACATAAACACATCATGTGGTCAACTAATCCAGATAACCTCACTATTAAACACATCTACCTCAAATCCCTATGCATCATCGATGGAAAAATCCTCACATATGCAGACACTTAATAACAAAACCACATGAAGAGAAGCAGATGACATCAGGAAGTGAATAATCCTCTAAACCAAATACTAGCTATGTGTCATGGAGCTCTGGTGGCCAATATCACCTTTAACTGTTATAAATAGACTGGACAGATGAAAACAAGCAGAAAGCATCATATTGCTTTCACCTTCCACAGTCCTTTGACACGAACCAGGTTCCAATGCACTGAAAGATCTTTGCCAACTGTTATGATATAATTGGCAACCTAAAATTAACCCGGGTCAGGAATGGTGAGTCACTATCATAGACTGTATATAAAAGATGGCTTCTGTGAACCTAATGCTTAACCAACATAAACCTGCATTTCTTCTTATGGCCAGAATGGGGCAACTTTTCTGAAATACAGAAATCTTTGGGAAACTGACACCATTACTTACCTGATATACGAGTATATTGGTCTCCATATCAGACTCAACTTCTTTTTACTTTTCATTTATGACACCTGTGCTTTCTAAATGAATGGAGCTGCTTATGCTTATTCGAGTAGAATATCTCACAAAAATTAAGTATGAGCCAAATAAAACAATGAGCTAAAAGTGGGTTCAGTTCAGCAGACTTAGAAGATGAGTCTGCTTATTAATCTGGACCAAGGCATAGTCTGCACACTTTAAGACCCCATTTACACGAGAACAGTGCTTCCAGTCCCTGAAAACGGTACAATTTGAAAACGGGTTCCAGAGTGAAGTGTTTCCGAAACGCTCTGTGTAAATGGCAAAAACACTATGTTTTGAAAAGGTGGTGGTGGTATGTATGTGTGTGTGTGTGTGTGTGGGGGGGGGGGGGGGTTCTATGGCTGTGACTCCTATAAACACACTGCCAACTTGTGGCCTAGCACTGGAACTACAGTGTTTTCGATGTCTCCTGCATTTCCATGTGTGTTCATTTTAAAAACGTTTACGTCTTTACTTTTCAAAAACAAAAACAGAAGAACGATACCATTTCCATTGGATTGCTCTTGTGTAAACAGGGCCTAAGTCTGGAACTGTTTGCAACACACACGTCAACATTTAGCCTATTTGCAACTCTGGCAATGCAAAGTTAAGGGCCCTATCTCCCACATCATGGCAAGCAGGCAGGCACTAAAGCTTGCTGTATGTACATATGCACACACATAACAGGCTCTCTCTCTCTCTCTCTCTCACACACACACACACACACACACACACCACAGATACACTACTCCACCTAAACGTCATATGTACAAAAAAAGGAAGATAATGAGCATACTTAACTGTACTGCCGTTGTTCTAAAAAAAGGGTTTACGAGATACAAAGATCTCTGCAGTTAACACCCACATTTAAGAAGTCCAAGTACAGTAGAGCCACAGAGAGAGCTAAATTCAGGCTAGAAACGGCAGAATGGGGCTGGCAAGGAAAAAAAAAAAGAAAAAAGAAAAGGGACATCTGATCTGGTGCAGCATGCATTCAGAACAACTGTTTTGGGATTATCCCAATTCAAATGCACGGCTAACTTTGATGTTATTTTCTTCCCCTCCCATTGTCTGAAGCCCCTCGCTCTCTTCATAATCCGAGCCCTTTGAAGTGAGCAGCGTGGAAACAATGTCAGCAGGCGACACACTCCCTCCGATGGCCCACTGACAGCTCTCCACCATTTCTTTCTTCTTTTTTTCTCCACCCTCTTTCCTCCTTTCGTCTCAATCCTCACACGTCCTCCATCGTTTCGTTGCCTCTCCCTCCCTTTCTTTCCCTTCACCGTTTGGGATCTCACCCTTCTCTTTCAAAATTATCACAAATCTTTGTTTTACGTCTTTACTTTCTCTCAGTTTATTTGATGTTTGACTAATCTTATTTTCCTCTCCCCCGTTTACTTCTCCCCCTCATGTCTGGCCTTTAATAAGCAATTCAACCATTAATTACAGCCTCATTAGCAGGTGGTTAATACAGGGGGATCATAATAATGAGGATACAGATAATGGAAACAGAAAGCTGCTGTCTCCTCCAAACACAGATGCCAAAGCCTGTGCCTTGTAAAACAGCACACAACAGGGAAGTCGGCACGTGTGTGTTGTGTCATGTTGCACTTAGATTACAACAAAAGCACAATGTGAGCTACAAGTGTTGCCAGCTACAGTGTGACACAGATTTCATGGAAATCATAGTAACTAATTTATTCATCAAAATGTCACCGTCTATGTGAGTGTTTGGCCAGTAAATCAATCACAGAACACTGAACAACCAGTGTGTCAAATGTTAGATAATTTTAAAAATCCAATGCCTTTTAGGACTGAAACAAAGAAAAATCAATACGAATTCCACAGCAGAACAACCAACCAACCAACCAACCAAATTTAGCAATGTGTGCTGTTTTATCTCTGCCAGAAGTGAATGTCTTCATGATGTGAGCCAGGTCTAAGTCTGCTCGACTTATTAGATGTTAGATTCAACTCATTGTCATTGTGCACACAAGGCACACAACGAAATGATCGTTCCAGATCACTCATCCAGAGATGAGCACCTGCGGTCATGCAGCCAGAGACCGGCGCTACCGTTAGGTGCCCAAGGACACAACGCAGCGCAGGGACAGGGGCTCGAACCGGCAACCCTCCGCCTGCAAGGCCACTGCGCCACTGCCACATGAATGGTGAGTGCTTTGATTATACTTTCTGTCTCTACAGGTCTGCTAGTGTCCGAATGATGGAAATTTCATCATCAGATGGTGACCGCAAGGGTCCATGTGCCTGCCAATTTTTTGTGATGGCAAGGATTTGTCCACAAAGACTTTAAATTACAATGCAGTAACTGCACGTGTGCCTCAGGCCAGCAGACTTCAAGAGGACGTCATAGAAATATAATAGGAAGGAGTGCTTGGGTGTCTTGTCTCTAGCTGTCTGTGTCCGTGTCTGCAGCAGAGTATAAGTTAAGGCTTAATCAACTCACTGCATGAGAGCTGATAATGTACTAGCATCACACCTGAAAGACTCTATTGACACTTTTCTTTTTTGTTTGTTTGTTTTGCGGTTTATGAAAAAATGTCAGCGGTTTACCAATTTCATATAGGCCTTAACAACCAAAACATTTTTCCACACATCTCATTTCTCGCTGCGGTAAGTCTTTCAGGGTATTTTTCATCTCACCATACTGTATGAAACATGGTGTGACCTTACTCCACTTCTGTGGTACTAAACTTGCCTTAACACCACCTAGGGGTGGATGACTTGTTATTAAGGAAAAAGAGAGGCTTGGTTAGTCACATTACAGACACTAACACCCAGGGGACTGAACGATGAACTTTCACTCAATGCAGTGTTATAGTTTTTTATTTTTACTATTATTGCTATCAAGCACTGAATACTCTTCGTAGATCGTCTTGCTGTTTTAATCTTTAAGTCCTAAATAGTAATCCGCTATACAGTGGTGATTGTATAAACTTATGAATAACACACCAATTATATATTTTAATACATAAAAATACCTGGTATTTCCATTTCAGATTTGTGTACAGCAGGGGCCATCAACTACATTTGTCCAAGGGCCGGATTTTTTCCTCGGCAGACCCTGTGAGGGCCAGGTGCCCCTTTCAAATTCACACTATTTTCAATGATGTGATGTAAATTGAGAGCAATGAGTTTATCTATGCACAATCTACTTTTCAGAAGATGTTTTTGTTATTGATTTTTTTTTTAATGAATATAGAAACATGAAGATTTCAGATGCAAAACCCTCTAAATCTACCTGTGCACTTTTCTTTTAAAAGAGCTTTTTTTTTCAGTCATTTCATTTCACAGGCAGTGGTGAGGTGCCTTTTTTCCCCCCAAAAATGTAAATATAGTAATTTAACTACTTTTTAACAAATAATATTTTGTTTTGTGGCAAAACCAGTTAAATCTTCAGTCCATCCTCTGCCCAGTGCGAACGAAGGCAAAAGGCACAAATATTAGACTATGATAAAAAGATTTCTACATAGATTCACACAGTACAACTGCAGTGGGACAAAATGGCAGCACATTAACATTTAACAATAACAGAATAGTAGATACTAGTCCACAGAGTTTGTGACAGCCAAGGGGTGCATTCCCTCACAAGCATGTGGATACATGCCCAGCCATCGAGCTGGGCCCCTGTCTGGTCCCCCACGAGCAGACTGTGTGAGAGACCCTCACAGTAAAGGAAAAGGGAGTCTCGCGCATGAGAATGTTTGATCTCCGAACATTTTTTTTGACACAAAATAAAGCTAGACTCACCTTCAGCTGTGTTTATGATCAGATCACCACCAACAAAAGCCGGCTCCTCGGTGCAGCGCAGTGCTGAAAATACTTGAAGTCACATGGTCCGGTCTTGCATTCTGATTGTTATAGGGACACGGAGGCTTTTACGGGCAATGGGAAGTGGTGTTTTGAGAATTTTGATAATTCACACTAGTCAGGGACAGGTATTTAACGGGTTATGATACGACGTGATTGATGGGCATATAATACGTGTGAAAAGGATTCCGTAAATATCATGATCTCATTTTTGACGGAGGTGGCGTTTAGTGGCTTTTGCATCTGAACGCTTCATATTTTTTCCTCCTCACTAGGCTAGTCTCAATTTCAGTAATATTCTGGGGGTCCGGATGGAAATCTTTGGCAGGCCGGATGTGGCCTGCAGGCTGCCAGTTGACATTCACTGGTGTACAGTATAAGTGGAATATGGCTGATAATTTTATGTTTTAATGTTGCCAAATAGTTTTTGGATATACCTTCCATTGATTTCTGCTCTGAACTTGAAGAGTTTTGAACTTCTATGAATGTCACTTGAGATTAATATTATCACACTGATGACCTTGTTAATACTAGTGGCTGACTATTGGCGCACGTGTAAGCATGTGGTTTATGAATCTCATTAGACCTCTGACTGGATGTTGGAATGATTGAGACATTTCCTGAGAATGCCAGTTGAAGGCTGGATGGACTAAAACATTGTAATGCAGCCCCTTAAAGATCTATAATAGAACAAGTCTGCCAGACCATATCGTTACAGTTATACATGCTGTAGTACCATCGTGTGGAATATTACAACTCACTATACATCAATAGAACCTTCAGAACACTAATTATAATAATATGTATGAAGGTAATCCATAGTAACTACATAAGGTAGCTAAAGAGTGCACTAACCCACAGAGAAATTGAAAACCATTTTCTGTATCTACATATTATGCTAGATACAGAAACACCATAGCTGTACATGCTAATGCACACGATAAAGCGCATGGAGTACGTGTTGTTGATAGTGCTTTCTATGTGATTTTTGCAAACCCGTTAGAGGAAGGATCCAGCACTCTGGGAAACTTTGAATGCATTATATGTAAGTGTAAATCCTCTGGTTTTATATGCAAAAAGACTTATTGCTCTATAATATGTGGTTTCAATTTTACCGACATTTAAAAGCAGTCGGCGCTCCGGCAGGTCACATGGATTTAATAAAAAAATTCCATCAGTAAGCAGTCGCTTATTCAGGCATCAGATGTTTGCAAGATTTTAAAACTATAATATTACTTTTTAATATTCTCTGTAAGGATTTGTGAGAAAACTGGTTATGAAAAGCTTCCAGTGAGCAAAACAACATCAAATGTATTCAAATGAACGTTGAGTGTCAATGAATATTGTGTCAACAGATCAGTTTCTACTGTACTCAATGTGTCTATCTTCATGTCACACGGTCCCTTTAAAAAGGACTTCCTGAAGCTTTAATGTCTTGTTTTAAGAATGAGTGTAAGGGAAGTACCTGGAAAGGACCTCCAAAGTAAAGCTATATCAGTCTAGGAAGTGTCAAGACAGTGTTTTGCTGATGCATCTGGACTGAAAGGATTACCATCACTTTACTGTTGATCACAAATGGAGAAAAATGACAATGGGATATTTAAGTGTGGGGCTCGCACCAGCCATTTCATAGGAAACAGGCAGCTTTGGTACAAGTCTGAGTAAGGAGGGCCTGGGATCCCAGGGTCTGGAAGGAGAAGAGATCTGAAGGGAGGCTCGCAGACCTGCCTTCTTACTATATGAGGCAGCTGCAGCCACAAACAGACAAGGTTGTGTTTGGAAATATGACTTGATCCCAGACACAACAAGTCTTTTTTTAGTGAGCCACACCCAATCAACTGCTACTTCAACTGTACTCCATTCAGCTTCAGCGAAGAAAGGAATACAAGACTCTAATTCAAAAAAGGAAATGAGCATGGGAAAACAAACAAAAACAAAACAAATGTGTGACATGTTACAGCTCTTTGGTAAAATAGCCAGTGTCATGATGCCAGTATTCCTGTTATTACAGTCTCTCCTTTTCATGCACTTTACATTTTTTTAAGTTAAAAAAGAAAGAAAGAAAAAGAGTTAAGTGCTGAAAGAAAGGAGCCTGAGTGTAAAGTTTAGCAGTAAAAGAGAACGACAGGAATGATAAAGAGGGGCTCTGACTTAAGGAGTTGGGTGAAGCAGACAGATTTATAAGATTCAGGCAGACACAGAGCACACAAGCCACTTAAAGACACTATGGAGTTTGCAGCTAGCCATAAAAATGGCAGCGCACATGCATACAAACAGGGAGTGCGGTTTAACAAGAGCAACCTATGTCTACTCTATAAAAGTGAAATCCAGCTTTTTTTTTAGAGCACTGAGTTTAGTGACATACCCCCAGTTGTGCAGGTCTGAAGAGTGTATGCAAACACTGCAGAGACCACTGAGAAGAAGAAATGTATGACTGCTAGGACTAAAAACAAAACGAGAGTGGCAGGCACCTTAGACAGAATCTTCTGTATTTGTTGCCAGTGGTAACCTGTTATAGTTAATAGCATATTTATAGTCAATATTAGTAATATATATAACTGCACTCTTTTTTTATTGCTTTGCTTTGATCAGAATCATTACAGAGAAGGAGGCCTCGCACAGATATGTGGATTGCTTCTTTCTGTGTTTTCAGTCATCTCACCGCTATGTTCATCTTGTCAAAACCTAGATTCTGGCTTACAGTGAACATAACTGCAGCTGCTACCTTCTCCTTTTGTGAGGTTTTGTAAGGCCCCAGTCACACAGATCTAGAGTCTGGTCTGTCGACCCCCTGGCGCACACTAGTTGCTAGAGAAAACGTGTATTCCCTGACCAGCTAGCGAGCGGTCGCTGGTAGTTAATAAGAGAAATGGGTCACAAAGAGGTATGCAGTGCTGCACTGAAAACCTCCTTGCATGGTTGGTGTGGTTGCCCATAGTTTGCACTGAAGACATCAATTTGGCTGCAAACACTTGCCAAATGCGTGCAGAGTAGAACTGACTCTTTAAAAAGTGCAGCATACACCAGAAACAAAGGACGCTCACCTTCAGGGTAAAAGTTGCTCCATTTGAAACATGTTAGTTCCAGCAGTGAGGCACAACTTCTACTGTGAAGGTGAATGGCCACAATTTGTGCTGCACTTTTACAAGTTTCACCACCACTTGGCAAGCAGTTGCTGAGTGGATTCAGACAAGTCGGTATCCTACATGCAAAATACAAGCAGGGCAACCTGCTAGTAGGGCTGGGCGATATGGACCAAAAATAATATCACGATATTTTCAAGCTGAATGGCGATAACAATATATATATACACGATATATTTTTTCTTCCCAAAAGTTATAAACAAAAAGGGATTTCTGAGTCAAAGCTACATGTCTCAAATGTCACATTGGAGCTTTTTTTTTTTTTTTTTTAAAAACATTCAGCTGTAGGTGTACATGAGAAATTGCTCAAAAATAAAATATTGGCATATTTAAATAATAATGCTCCTCAAATATATTAATGCTTTTTTCCTCCATAAAAAAACACACACAGCTCTGCTATTAAAATGTAAACAGAAAAACAGCAAAAGGCTGACTTATTCTTTAAACAGCCAGTCTGGTGAAGTTGTCACGGCTGGTGCAGGCAAGGCAGGGAGGACCCCCGAGCAGGACGCAGGACGAGAGTGGACGTGTGCTCAAACACTTTTATTGACAGGCTGGTCAGGGCCAGCTACACAAGACTAAACTCAAAAAACTCGAAACAACTTGGCGACTCGAAAACTAAACACCTAGCCGACATCACACAGATGAACAGACGAGGACCCGAACAAAGAACAAAGGAAAACCAAGGGCTTAAATACACATGAGGACTGATGAGGGAATCGAAAACAGGAGGGAACACAGGTGACACAATCAGGCAACAGAGGGGAGCAAAACCAAACACAACGCACAGGGACCACAAGGCTACTAAAATAAAACAGGAAACCCCAGGGAAACAAGGACACAGACCTAAATACAAAACATAAGACACTGGGCCACCGGCCCAGGATCATGACAGAAGTAGACTTCACCAAAGTGCTTCCTCCTGTGTGTACTCCTGTACATCTAGTATTTAAATACCAAAACATGCAAACAGACTGAATGAATAAAACTCCATCCTTCAGTCAGCAGGGTTTTAACTAGCTTAGTAAATCCATAGACATATGCACTGACATATCACAGCAATGGGCCCACCTGCTCAATGCAGCGTCTACGTATCTGCCGGCTGCATCACGAACACATGAAAAAGACTCACTTCCGGTACTACAGGACTTACTGTATAACCCAACAGCCAGGTACTTTTGGGGGTCGCCCGAGACCCAAAAGTACCTGGCTGTACCGGGCGAAGAGTCATTTAGGAACGGACGCAGTACGAAGGCTGTATGGACACAAAACACGGCAACAACGGAGGATTTCAAGTTTCAAAACTCTTCGACGTCACCGGAAAAACTTGCTAAATTTGTCGCTAGTTGCTTTTTGTGGAAAAAGAAGGTGCTGGGGGTCTGAAAACCAGCTAAATCTCACGACAAAGTCACTAAGTGTGCAACACTGCCTGACCCACGTGCACGCAATCCGCTGCGTGGTGGGTTACAGTACTTACACACAGTACTTACGCCATGAAATTAGCATATCGTGACATAATTTATTTTCCCGGGCAAGAACTTTTTACCGGTATTATTGTGAATTATATGATATGGCCCAGCCCTACCTGCTAGCAACCCCTTTTTTGTGACTGATTTCACCTGGTGACAGCCAGCCACTTCAAGAAACTACTTGCCAGTTGTTGGGGAATACACATTTTCCCCTTGCAACCAGAGGTTGATTGGGAGTTGCCGACAAGTCTCTAGGCCTTGTGACAAAAGGCCTTACAACAGCTAAAAACTTCACAACAATTAAAAAAAACAAAACAAGAATAATGGCTATAAAACGTGGTCTGCTGTACTTGCATTTTTTTAAAGAACTAATTATAGTTGTGCCATTTTAGGAATTTTGCATTTAATGGAACTATTTAATCAATTTTCTGCTGTTTACCTTCGAGTTGGAGGGGAAACAGTCTAAGAAGACACGCCCTGACCTCTCTCCCCTAGCCCTCTTCTTTAGCTCTTCTGAGGGGATACAGTGACATTTCCAGCCGGGCCAAGAGACAGAATCTCTCTAGCGTGCCCTGGTCCTGCCCTGGGATCTCTTTCAAGTTGAACATGCCAGAAACACCTAATCTAAGAGATATTCAGAAGGCATCTCAGTCAGATGCTCAATTGGCTCCTATCAATGCAGAGGAGAATCAGCTCTACTCTGAGTACCTCTGGATGACTGAGATCCTCACCCTATCTCTAAGGTTAAGCCTAGACACCCTTCAGAGCGGAGGATAATTTCTGCTGCCTGTATCCGCAAACTTATTCTTTCAGTCACTTACCACAGCTTCCTACCCTTGGTCGCAGGTGAATGTAGGAATGCTTCACCTTCATGCTGCACCAACATGTCAGTCAATCTCCTGCTCCACTGTCTACCCGTGGAGAGCAAGCCTCAGAGAAACTTAAACTCAACCACTTGAGGCAGCAAATCATTCCCAACCCAAAGTGGACAATACACATTTTTCTGTCTGAGAACTATGGCCTTGGTTATGGAGGCACTAATTTTAATGCAAACCACTTCTTACCATCTCATTTTTAAAATTAAACATTTAGAACCCCCAGAGGCACTTATACCCCCATTTGATTAAGTAAAATGAAAGCAGTGTTTCTCAAACTCTATGCTCTCTATACAATAATATGGGGACTCATCACATGTGTGTCTGGTGCATTCAGAATCCCAACCCCAACAATGCTCACATGTAAGAAGCAAAATGCTTTTATGGAAATAACAAAAAAAACAGAGTTGTAACTCAGCAGCACCTAAAGCTCAAGTACAAAGCGCATTAATAATACAGAGCATTGGAGGACCACACACCTAATAAATGGACACGGATGATCAAAGCTGCTTATAATGTGATGTGTAGAGAAGGGGCATTTGGCATCTTGCACACTTTGATCACATAATGTGAAGAAATATCTGTTTCTCAGTGTTGACCAATGCAATTATTAAAATGTGTGGTTTCCAATACTGACCTTGTTGGACTGATCGGCATGGTGGGTTATTGCCATCCTCTCCTCCTCCCATCGAGCGTTGGCCTCCTTTAGCTGCTTCTCTGTTGCTGTCTGCAGACGAACCACCTCCTCCTTTGAGTCACATACAGACGTCTGTAGCTCTGCAATTAGCTATGGGCAAGAAAAGGAGAGGCAGGGAAACTCAGGATTTTGACTGATCCTCAAGTGTGTACAGGATTGACAGAAACTTAACAGAAGTGGCAGTGACTAAATCAGATCATAACTTGGCCTACCTGCACCTGGGAACCTTTTTCCAGTGCAAAGTTAACTTGTAAGTTATATGTATTTCTGTGCTTATGTTTGAAACAAGCGACGGGGTAAAGCGATCAAAGGGAGAAAGCCTGTTGCCAGAAGCAAAATGCAAAATACGTTCACTTAACAAAATGCTGTTCTGATTTGTTTCATTTCACTGGGCTCGCAAAACAGACGTGTATCAGATGGAAAATGCATTTCACATTTTCACGGATTGGGAAGGCAGTAACAATCACCTTGAAAGACCGCTTTTCCCAGTCTCATGTCTTCTCCTTTTTTTTTTTGGTTTTCTTTTGAGACGAGACAGAAGACACAAAGGAGAGAGAGAGCGAGAGAGTGAAAAAGAGAAGAGGGAGTTAAAAAGAAACAGACAGGAAGGGGGAAAAAAAACAACTTCCTTTTTGAAGAGCAGAGTGACTTTGTGTTGGTGAACTTGCGGTGCACACCAAGATGAAAAGGAAGTGCCTCGACTTTGAAAACCTCCAGTCAAAATTAACATTCTATTTAAGCCACTGTCAGAGAAAGGCAGAGGAAAGATGAGAGAGTAAAAAAGAAAGAAAGAAAAAAGAGAGAGAGAGAAGGAAGAAAGAGAAAGAGGTGAGGGGTGGGGGGTATTGCTGCTGCTGCTGCTTTGGGCTAGACAGATAATTGTTTACCGTGTTCAAACTCTGGAGGACTAGCCCTGCTGGAATCTGCACATTGTGTGGGAGCACAGGAGCTAAAGTGGCGCGGGTCGACCACAGACAGGGCGGGGGGGGGGGGAGAGAGCGAGATTATTTTGTCAGTGGGACAGCCACATGAAAGCAACAAATGACACATTATTATGTGAACATCATTTCTGGTCATAATAATTATTTTGCAATATGGATTCCCTGCATCTGCTGGTCTTCAGCCCCCGGGGTAGTGGCGGCACTCCAAAATAGTGAACTCAGCTGTCTGTCTTGTTATTCCTGTATACACGCACGCACGCACACACGCACACACTAACAACACAGAACCTTTTTCTTTTTCTGATAGGTAGCCAGACCTTTTTAAGTCTATAATTGGTCTGGTGAGACCTGCCTATTTTCCCAGCCTGCTAGCATCTCTGTTTAGGGCTAAAGGCAGGCTTGCCTCCCCATGAACCTGAGGTAAAACAACAACAACAAAACAAAGGGACAGAAATGAGTGTGTCTGGCACCTGTTTACAAATAGGTGAATAAACAAACTCCCAGAGCAGAAAGGCTGCCCTGTAATGTTACATGAAAAGAACACAATCTCTTGCAAGTGTGAAGACCCGGTGGCTGATGTTTTAATCATGTCGCCCGTTTCCTCTGATAGCGTTTCCAGTGATTTGAAAAATGAGGCATAAAATGTCTCTGAGTGCCAGTGAAGCTGCTTAAATGACAGAAAATTTACTTTGAAAGTGTTCTCTGTCAAAAGATAGGTGTCTCTTCATTTGGTAACATCTCTGCGATGACTGCAGAGGTTCGCCAACAAATTGTAGCTGCGTTAGAAAGTAGCCTTCAGAGCTGTGTGGCACTGTGCAGTGTAAACGTGTGTGGTCGTCTTTTTCTCCAAGATATCAGGCGTGCTGCACTCAATGTTTCTGTTTAAATCATCTAAATCTCCTGAGCTTCCTGCACAAGTTAAACTGGTCGTACAATGTATTCTTTATTTTAGACATATCCTATAACGTCAATTCATAATTATAGCTTATAGTTTTACAGCTTAATTTGACAAACGCATCAGTCTACCTTCATTAATTGACTTTTTAGCCACTTGAGGGCAGTCCAATTCAAATACTATGGCGAGAGTATCGCAGCTGAACAAACTTAAAAGACACAACGGATATATTTATGTTTGGCAAAAGTTTCCTGGATTCGTGTCTGATCACCTGATGAAAGTAAGTCTAGTGGTTACACTCCTTCAAGACTTTCAGCTTACGGGCTGGCACATGATTGGTGCAGCTCTGAGAGTAAATATTAATTATTATCCAAGGCTAGAAAAGATAAGGAGAAGAAATGTGTGTAAATTTGAAGCCTGATAAAATGTTCTGACTTTGGATACAAGACTGAAAGAAGGACCACATAAAACTTTCCTATTCACATGACTGTATTTGCTATTTGGTGCTGGCCAGGAAGTGTACAATAAGACTTTAGAGCTTTTATTCCCCAAGAAAACAGGTGCTTCCTATATTACTGGAAATTAGTATTCCAAGATTTGTGAAAGAGAGCCAAAGCTTTAAGAACAATCAATACAAAATATAACCCAAAATTTAAAGAGTGAGCAATTACTGATTTTTTTTTTAAGTGAAATAAATACTGCAGCTGATTCTAGTTGGTCAATACGTTACAGTTAAAAAAATAAACAAATAAATCAACCAACTAACCAAGTAACCAGTATTGCGTTTAAGTAAATATATTTATATGTGCACGTCAACCTGTCATGCACCCTGATTCCCTCCACCTCCTACTAGCTTGCGGCCAGGGATAAAGTAATGATCTCCCATCAGCATCAAAACTACCACCCACTATAACCTGACCATTAAGTGGGCCCTGTTCAGTTCACAGGTCACCCAGGAGGACCACTCACAGCTAGAAGCTTAACACACAGCAATACGTAACTGAACGAAGTAAAGAGGCAGATAAC
>JAMQGT020010002.1:0-31191 GCA_024447675.2 Pterophyllum scalare
CTCAGGAGACCATCCTCCTCCTCATCAGGAGCATGCCCAGGCATTGTAGGGAGGTCATACAGGCACGTGGAGGCCACACACAATACTGAGCCTCATTCTGACTTGTTTTAAGGACATTACATCAAAGTTGGATCAGCCTGTAGTGTGTTTTTCCACTTTAATTATGTGTGTGACTCCAAATCCAGGCCTCCATTGGTTAATAAATTTGATTTCCATTGATGATTTTTGTGTGATTTTGTTGTCAGCACATTCAACTTTGTACAGAACAAAGTATTCAATGAGAATATTTCATTCATTCAGATTCATTCCCTTTATTTTTTGAGCAGTGTATATATATATATATATATATATATATATATATATATATATATATATATATACACACACACACAGCAGGGCACACAGCTGAAACTCACTTGGGAAGCAAGACAAAGGAAGCAAAACTAAACACAGCACACAAGACAAGACACCATCAAAATATGACAGGATGTAACTCACAGAGACACAGACTTAAACATGCAAAGACAGCTACTGCTGTTAATATATAACAGATCAAGTGGTCACAAGTCAAACAAAATTATGCACAGTGCTTTGAGAGGAGTGGGCTTCCCTAACACCTCTCTACCCTCCCATGTGCACATGTGGATGGGTAGAGAAGCGAGGACCAGCAGCAACACCACAGGATGGAAATCAACTGGCACTGATTAGACAAAGCATGAAAAGAAGTGGTTTATGTGGAGGGGGGTTGCAATGTGGTTTGCATCAGCTGCCATCAGCTAATATGGGCTGGCATTGAGTTGGTTGTTTTGTTTGTGGCGTTCCAAATACAGGTGTTGCCAATAGGGAAGTTGCCGAGTGGCCTATGGTGAGCAAACTACTGAACATGAACACTCATAGCGTTGCTGAAGTGTCTTTCTCCCATCTCCTCGTTACTTTTTTAACGTTCATTTATCTGCAATAGACAAGCTTATGAACTTGAGGTAACATGTTATGCATGTTCTGTCATAGTGATTTGTTATGTATTTGTTCTATTTGTGCAGATCAGAGGCACTGTGACACCATGAGTGCAGTGGATTTCTGGGCTGATGAGTCTGGGTTTGATTTTTTATTTATTTTTTATTCCAAAACTAGACATTTGAAAAATGCTAAGAAGTCAAGTCAGTTTTAGAAGGCTGACACTTCCATTCATATAATATGAAGTATTTAACCCTTTGGAGAAAATTCTCCTGCATCAGCAAGTAGCTTGGGAAAGATAATCAACATATATCTAATAAATATTTATTAAGGTTTCTGCAGAGTTTACTTTAATATAACTTGGTCTTTTAAGACACTTTTAATCCCACAGCAAAGCAATTTAATGCTTGATTCAAAGTCATACATTTTAAAGTGCAAGTATAGTGGAGAAAGCCTCTGAGACAATATAGCTTTGGATTCTTTAATTAATGTTTTAGTGCTTCCTAGCAGTTTATGTCAATAATTCCTAATGATGATATTGAATTATGTAATAGCCGGATAAATGGCAGAAAATGTGATGATCCGTATGATTCTTGCTACTTTTTAGGGTCTTTTTTTTCCTGCAGTAGCCTTTTAATGTGTTTACATTCAGACCCCGTCATCTCACTGCATTGTAGTTTTATCAGCAGAGGCAGAGGTTGGCATTTCCCACGGTGGATTTGGATTCAAACACACGGGGATTTGCAGGACAAATGATGCAGCTGTAACACATTATGTAATTGTGTAGCTGTAGAAATCAGGAGCTGCTGCTGAAAGCAGAACGGTGTCTGTTTTCTCAGCCAATAAAGGTCGATTACATCGAGTCTTTGTTGTTGTTCTTCACCTTCGAATGATGACAGCTCATCGATAAAGATGACAAAGAAAAGATTCAGAGTTGATAAACAGTTTTTACTAAATCTCTTCACAGCCCAGCACCATGTGTGTGTGTGTGGGGGGGGGGCAGTCCTGCAGTTCATCCATAAGATTAACACTCCTGCACTCTGCTAACTTAAAGTCCTCTCCTCTACTGAGAAAGCAAGTTCATCTCTTTGGCCTTTTTTCTCCTCTGCCCTCCTCCCACGCCTCCTTTACCCCCTTCCTATCCACAAAGATAAACCGCTACAATGCTCCATCTAATACAAACTTCAAAAGAGTGCTAATGATATTAAAAACACTCGACTTGGCCATGGTTGAAAAACCTGTGCCTGGAGCCGAGATGCATGCAGCTTGAATCAAAAGGGAGTGAATGAGGTGGCAGAGTGGCTCCAGAGAAGGCTTGAATGTTTCAGCAGGAAGTTCCTCTTCTTACCGCAGTGACTCAGTGATCGTTCATGCGTGCACTTGAACAGGAAAACTTTCATTAAAATACTGAAACCATTTCTCACCTCTACCTAATGCTTTTCTCAGTCTGAGGAAATCAGCGGTTGGAGACGACAGCGTGACCAAAATGAGTTGGGTGCAGTGAGCTTCTGATGTTGTTGTGTTTGAGATGGTTGTTTCCAAGTACAGCAGAGTTAAACATAAACAGCGATACAGCTTGGCTGCATGGCTGGTGCTCCAGACAGTGATGCTGCACTTTAAAACCTTTTTAGAAAAATCCTTCCATCCTCCCGTTTTGTCAGCCACTTTTCCAATTCAAGGTCCCACGGGGAGGTTGTGGGGCTGGGGAGACTATTACAGCTGACGTGGTACACCCTGAGGGTTGTGATCACAGCGCTGTGATAGACAAATTGGGCCCAAAGGATCTTTAACAAAAATCCCTGTCAGTACATCAGCAACACTGGCATCAATTTTGAAATGTCACAATCATCTGAAGCTTATCCGACCAGTCCTGGGAGATCCTGTATGTTGTGTATCCCACAGAATTAGTCCGTATTTGTGTGCATGTGTGCTCACAAGTTTGTGCGAGGATGAAAGCAGGCACATCCACACTTATGTGGATATAATACCATATATAACCCAGTTGCCACTCCAGTAAGTTCCCCATCCCATACAGGGACTCCAAGCTTGACAAGGTGGCACACCAACCAGTGCTCCACCTGCTTCAGGTTCTGCTCAGGGTGATCCTCCATCTCACAGCAGATATACAGAGCAGAAAGAGGACTGCTGTCGGATCACGAGATTAGGGACCCAAGACCGCTGAGTGGTATCAGGGAGCAGCAACCAGACCAAACTGCTGATAGGAAAATGATAGAAGGGGACAGCCTGGAGCTGGTTAGCTGTGCCTGAACTTTCAAAATAAGAGACAACGGGCTGTATCTTTGCCTTGGATGGATGAAAAAACATATTGCAAAATAAACCTGGGTGGCCAGCCCCGGTACAGTCAGTGTGCAGGGAAACACTATGATAGCAGTCAGAAGTGTGAAGACAAACCTGTACCTGCAGCACATTAAAAGGACGGGCTGCATCGGATCACTGATACTGTAGCATCCGAACTGCTCTGAATGGTTCTGTCACATCAGAGAGGACATGTGTTGCTCTAAAGGTACAGACTAATACTGTGCTTTGTTGCTGTTCACAGGAAAGCTGATAGCCTAGTTACACTGCAAGGCTCTTTTGTGTCCTTTTCAACATGGCAGGGTGTCATAAAATTGCTTTTATCGACTTCCAGAACACCAGCAGCCTTTGTGCCTTTGCAGCAAAGACACGCCATGCCCATCAGTCTCCTGGAGGCCGGCTGGATTCTGACCGCATCACTATCCACGCTGCTGCGCTGAGCAGTTACAGCTGATGGGATGCTGGGATTGATGAAATGATAAAGGGGGGCTTTAACAAAGGTACATTTATGGCACAAGTAATCTGGCGTGTGACATTTATCCACTTCTGACAGCGTTACACGGTCAGTAAACACTGACATTTATCACTGCGTCAACATGAGCTTCGCACGTATCACAGCGATTTCATTCTGGGCGTCGTCTCTGAAAATCACAGCCAACCGGTTCAGCTGCTTTAGCGGGAACAAACCACTCTGCAGATTTCCAAACATCACTGGGAGTCAGATCTTAAATTTGATGATCCATCTTCAAACAGCCTCGTTGGGGGTGGGGGTGGGGGTCGGGGTGGGAGGTGGGGAGAAGCGGGGACAGCTGAGGCTCAATCATCTTTCACTAAGCCATCTTCTCTGATCCTTTAACCATCTATACTACATGTTCAGTGAGTCTGCTGCTTCTTCACAAAACTTTACACTCACATCAGCTCATCTTGGTCCAAGTATCCAACTCTGGGGTCACTCAGTGCATCAATATACCAACACCCAGGATGTGGTCCATCCCTGCTGCCATTAAAGCAGGATGAGAGGCTGCAGTGATGAGGATGTCAGATGAAAGGGAGGTGGGCGAGTGCAGGTATGCAACTGAGGTTATCAAGCAGCTACCTTCTATCGCAGACAGATGATTGAATTCTGCCCCTAAAGACCAGACAGCGAATACACATTCCTCTTTAGTTTCACCACCAAATTACGGCACCCACAGCAACACTCAGGCTTTACACTTTTCCCACTTCACAGACCAAACCACGGTCCGACACCTGACACCAATTCCAACTCCGAGAGGAAGTCCTGGTAATTACAAAGTGATATTTTTGGCTTGTCTGAGCTCAGAACACGTCCTGAAGGTGAGTAATTGGTATCATTGCATGAACAGTGGGACAGATGAGTCAGGGATCGAGATCTATTAGTGGCCACTAATCAGTGTCTCACACTGGGCTCTGGGAGGCAGCCAGCTGGATGAGCGCTGGCTCGGCTTTGTGCTGTGTCACAGAGCAGGGAAAACATAAAAGAGCAAAGCACTGAATATAGTACACAAAATACCTCCAAAAACAACGCATGCAAATGGTTAAATCCTTCTATAATGACAATATTTTTTTGTTCTCAGACTCATTTTATGGCTGTCACTCTTCTCAACGTGAGGAAGGCTCATTTAAAAAGGAAACTCTTCAGAATTAATGCATGCAACTCATAACATCTGCAACTAGGGCAACCCTCGAGTCTTTGAAATCTGATGAGCATGATTCATTTATAAAATAAACACTGGGACAGAACATCAGCATCCCTGTGTCTAAATATCAGTGACGGAGCCAAAAGACTGCTGCAACAAAGACGAAATGAAAGATGATTGTTTTTAGTATTTAGGTGGAGAGGAGAGAAAATAACCCGCAGGCTTTCTTTCCAGACACAACGAGCTTTAACCAAAGATGGTGCTAAATTAAGATGACTCAGAATTAGAAATAATACTAACATCATTTTGCACTGTATGAATGACAAGTCACTTGATCTAGTATGAATTCTACTTAAAAATATTCATATTAATCATCAAAAGAATTCCAATTTTTAGGATAATCTTTTAGGGAGAGAAAGGAGAAATATTAATACATCCTTTAAACATGAAGATAATCAGTAAGAAACTAAAGATAAGTGAGGAAAGACTATATATATATAATGTCCATATTTTACAACCCCACATAAAATAGACATAAAAGCCAATTAAAATAAAGTCTAGTTAACAAAGTTAGACATGCATCTGAGGCGCTGACAGCTCAGTCAGAGTCCTTCAAAATAAAATTCAGTTCAGAGGGCAGCACTTTGGTTGAAGCTTTTAGAGCTGATAATTTTAGCAGCAATTTAAGCTTCAAGGAAATTATTGGATGATTAATGGATCTGACTGCCCACTTCAAGCTGGCTCTGAAAGCGAGTCAGTCCACTTACACTCAAGTTACTGGTTTTGATCTTTATGGCTAATTTCCCCCTTCATGACAAATGCACAAGGCCTAAAGTAAGCCACTTAAAATGTGTCATGACTTAAAGTTATGCAATGTGAGGGGCGTGACCACACCTGTGACAGGTGGGAGTCGATAGCTGAGGTTATTATTGTTAAAACTAAAAACTTTAGACTAAGAGTGAAAAAGCATTTTAGGTAACTGAAATGAAAATAAAAGATACTCTCAAACTAACTAAAACACTGTTATAAAACTAACTCAAATAATAATTAAAATAAATAAAAATAAAATACTAACTCCACAAACAACCAACTGCTTCACTTCATCTCAGCTCACTGAAATCACTTTTAACTGGAATCTTGATCATGTTTGCCTTTTGGAAAATTTTTAATGCAGCTAACAAAAAACATGTCTCCCTCTGCAGTTATTTATACAAAAAGCCTGCCCCAGAGGTCAGTGCTTCAGGTGATGGTGGGTATGGGTGTGGCAACTTAAGTTCACTCAGAGCACAAGATGGAAGCAGTCAAAATGCTACAATTCAGGCTTCAAAACAAGAGCTGAACAATTAATAAGTGACACATGGTAGCTATGTGCATTGTTTATATACAGTCTATGGGTCTGCTTTAGATTAGCACATCAAAATCCAGGTCTTTGGGAGTATTGCTGCTTTTGTAGAAAAATAAGTTATACATATTGTAATGGCTCTAGAGGGAGCTGAGAGCCAAGCTCAATGTTAGACATCAAAGTCACATAAATCACCTTTGAACTCCAACAGATCATCTTCATCCTGTGTACATGCCTTAATGCACTGAGTTGCTGATTGGCTGGTTAGACGTTTGTGTTAATGAGCAGCTGAACTGGTGTACCTAATAAAGAGTCTAAACTGTGGACCACTGGAAGCACTGATTCAACCCAGCTTTTGGTTGATTATTGTGGGTACTGTAGTCCTCAGATTTAGATAGAAGACTTTAGTTCTGGTGTAGCACTGGAGTGCGATCAGAGGAGTCCGGAGGGTTTTCCACCCATAGATTTTAATTATAAAACATTTATGGCGACCAGTTTTAGTGGGAGGCCCTTTAAGCTGTCTGGACTACAATACCAAAACATGCAGTTTGCAAAATATGGAGCATCTTTTGGTCTAGTGGATGAGACACATACCACATACCGTGAGAACATTTTCCCTGCCAAAGCTGGATTCCTCTGAGGGTCTCTATCCCTGCACTGCCAACAAAGAAAAAAGAAACATGTCTACGAGCTGCTAGAAGGTTTATTTTCATTTGTAGTTCATAACCAGATGGCGCTCTTTATAAAAGTAATTTACTGAAACTGGTTCTTTCCCAGCATGCCATCTAAAAATATGCTCTGCCTGCAGATGGTGCACTAGCATGATTTGCACATGAGCAGCGTCCTAACTGGCAGCATGTTACATCCATGGCCGTAAGTCAACCGGTATGAATAACGTGGAGTGGGCCAGGCAATTAGCAAGACTGATGTGCTCTGAGGGAAAGTGAAGCAGGAGGGAAATCCACTAAGCTGAGAGGGCCATTTCAAAGGAGTCGGTCTGTGTGGGTTTCTGCAGTAATGTCTGCATCTGTCTGCCTGCCTGTCTGCATGGTTCTGAAGCTCAGTCGCTGATAATGAAGGAAATGTCAGCCAGACACTTATACAAATAATACACAAGTCCAGAAATAACCATGTGAAATAACATCCACCAACTTATTCTGACACTTAACTGAAAATGATTTACCTGGCGTGACAGAACGGCGTCCATTCATCCACCAAAACGAAACCCAAAGCAATCATTTTGAACTGCAGGCTGTATATAAAAGATGGCAGCTACTTTATTTTTAACTAGTGGGTTTAAGGCCATCCCACTTTTTGATTTCTTTGGTCAATAATTTAAGATCCCAATTGCAATACGCATTGTACCCTACTGGATTCACATAAATGTACCCGCAGGCTGATCATTTAACCTGAAACTGCTGCATCATAGTAATTCATTTAGATAGTAGATAAATATATCTTATTATATTATCTCTTTATATAATACAGGAATGATTAACAATACCCACAAAAGATTAAAATAAAGACCATATGGATACATATGCTAAGATCATTATAGTAAAATGGCCAGCAGTCAATGGGAAAACAGCATTCAGCTCCTTTGCTCTGTGACCTCACTAAACACCTTTATCACAACGTTTTGGGTTCAATTGTTAGCTTTTCTGAAAGATTAAATGAAGTTGTTTTAGTTCGTTATGATTCATTATTTGATTCAGAGAGGAGGACAGCACCTCCAGCTGTGACTGTGAGTAGGCAGTGTGCACCTCTATCATCACGTCTGGTTTCAAAACACCAAGATGGTGACGGCAAACATGTTCAGCTCGATGCTTCAAAACAGGATTTTACTTTTTGTTTCTCTCTGTCTCTCTCTCTCTCTCTTGTGTGTGTGTGTGTGTGTGTGTGTGTGTGTGTGTGTGTGTGTGTGTGTGTGTGTGTGTGTGTGTGTGTGTGTCAGTGTAAGAATCCCCTGTGTAAGGCGAGGGTACGATGACGAGTGCAGGAAAGACAGATGAGACATTTTATGAATATATAAAAACAGAATGAGTTAGTCAAACTGTGGCCTGGAGGAAGAAAGTCAAAAGGCAGACAAATGTTATGACTTAATGTTGTTTGAGCTATTCAGCTGATATCCGCCCACTTATGGCCACTAATTATAGTGGCTAAATGATTCATTGTTGTCTGTGAACGAGACTCTCCTGCTGCTTACTTTCTCTTTATTGTGCGGGAAATAAATTCCCTGATGTGCATCTCTTTCTTCCAGCAGCAGCAGCAGTAGTGCTGCTGTGTTTTTGTGTGTTGAGGCTGCATTACAGAGGGTGGCTATTGCTACTATACACACCCTGATGGCAATAGTATAGGTTACTGGACCCAGGGGGACAATAGGACTATGGTGGCAATTGCCCCAGCCTAGCAAGTAAATCAGGGAAAAAGAGAAAAAAAAAAACTTGCCACAATTTTATATATGAACTGAAGAATCCAAACTGGTCTCACTTTACCATCTCAAACCCCCACAATGATTCAGTTCAGTGGCGTTGCGGCTTCACTACTGCAAGAAGACTCAGACAGACTGCAGTCTACCGCCGACTCTGCTCGTTATCCCTGATCTTCTCCATGCTGTTCATGTCCCCCGTCTCCACTTAGCCCTTGGCTTGCGAGGCTGACAGCTCAGTGGGCTCGGAGCCAGAGCTGATCATAGTGTCTGCTCCAGGTCAGCCTCCCTCTGGATATAGGGGCAACAATACCCTGATGGTATGTCTAACAGGAGGCCATGCCCCGGTGGCTCAGTGGGTCATGTTCCTGCAGCACGGTGGGTGTCCATTTCCATCTTTCCTTCTTACATATTCAGTGACATAGCGCTAATGAGTCATTCCCAAAAAATGCATGACTGGAAACTAAGCATGTCCGCACCAACAGGTACTTCTGCAAAGGGAGTTGCATGGTTACAGGCCTCAGTAACTTCTGCATTGATTGCTGCTTTGTGCATAGGCATCAATTACATGGGTGTCTGGAAGTGAGGCACTCACAGGTGATTGTGTAAATCAGAGAGGTAATCATATTGAACTGTGGAGGGACTGCATCAGTATAGTGTCTGTTCAGTGAGCTTTAACTCTGAGCTAAAGACTGCTACTTCCTGATTTTCCTACCCAGCAACAGCTCACAAATATAAGGTTTGATTTTTATGGGAGGCTGGTACTGCAGTTTTTAACCAAACTTTTTTTTGACCACTATTTTTAGCTGAAGAACCAAACCCAATTGGTGCATTACTGCAGAGGTGTTTCTGGGACTTTTTAAATAAGCAGCGCAGGAGCAGCCCACTGGAAATCAGAATATTTGATCAAAAACAGATACAATGCACACAGCTGGAGAAGAATCCACTGGGTAAGATTTTGGGATTTCTGTGCAGTTCTGTGCCCTCATACAGATGTGTTATAGGAAAAGCTGAACTGCCCAAGAGTTTAAAGATCATTTTGTGTTCGATAAACACTTAAAAGAAATATCTGAACTCTGTTCTTGAGTAAAAGTCCTCCTAATCCTGAAATAAAAGTATTCAGCATGCAGAAAGATGTTTATCACTTTAACGTTGCAGCAGGATGATGATTTCTGAGTAGGTTTAAAATAATATTGATCACATATAAATTAATTTATTAAAGTGGACCCAAGTTTTACTTCCTTTGAATTGGGGAGAAGTTTTGCCCCGAGCAAAGTGTGAGGGCCTTGTTCATGAGTGAGGAAGGTGGAGCATGAGTTTAACTGCAAAGTTTTCAATGCAATGATCAATCATGTTCCTATCCTCATTTATGGCCATGAGCTGTGAGTAGTGACTGAAAGAATAAGACTGCAGACGTGACACGAGCTTCCTGAGAGGAACTCACTGGAGGGGCTCAAGTCTCTGCACCTTCTTGTCAAAACTTTGTCGCACGCTTCTGTTTCAGGCATTCTTGATCCGAATGCCTCCTACATGCAGCCCTCTGGAGGTTTTTCAAACATGCATAACTGGGAGGAAACCCTGGGGTAGACCCAGAAATGGCTGGAGAGATTCTCCTTTAGCCCGTGAACACGTCAGGATCCTCCACCCTTTTTCAGCTAAGAATCACGGTCTCATGCTTGGAGCTGTTAATTCTCTTTCAGTGTGCTTCAAACATGGATGCAAAGTGCCCTGGTGCGAGCTGGAGGTCACGTTTGATGAAGTCGAGAGGCCTGCATCATCTACAGAAAGGCAGAGATGAGCTCCTCGGGCTCTCGGCTGCTCCCAGAAATTCTGTTCTTAAACTTATGAGCAGTTTTAGTGACAGGGCAGCATTTGTCTAATACAGGGGTGGCCAACTCCAGGCATCGAGAGCCGGTATCCTGCAGCTTTTAGATGTGTCCCTGATCCAACATACCTGAATCAAATTACTGAATTACCTCCTCAATATGCAGTCAAGTTCTCCAGAGTCCTGCTAATGACTTCTATATGTGATTCAGGTGTGTTGGATCAGGGACACATCTAAAACACCGGCTCACGAGGCCTGGAGTTGGCCACCCCTGCTGTATTCCATTGCACCCACTCTCCCCACACCCCAGTTGTTTTTGTGTTTCAACCATTTCCAGAGGCTGCTGAAGAAACATCAGTAAGTATGTAAATCTGTTAGTCCAGTGTTTCTATTTGACGGTGGGGTAAAGTTTATAATTAAATCTATGCATGCACTGTGAAAGGAAGCACACATGCTCAAATTACTCATGAAAAACGATGTACAAGTTTAACCTCTGCAAATATTTTTGTACAAACTTTACTACATAACACAGGAAATTTCTGTCTGCCTGTCTCTGTGTTTCTTTGTCCACCAACCTCTCCTACAAGATCAGGAGTTGAACAACCAAACGAGTCACACAGGTACATCTTAGACCCATCGAGGTTCTTATCTATATCGGATATTATGACATCATCATGTTGCCTAACTACCGCATAGCAACAGGCTAAAATGACCCATTTTTAGAATTTATGCGCCTATAAAACCTTAAAATCATATCATTTTCATTTCAGAACAATAACTTCTAATATAGATCCACAAAGCTTATATACGCTACATTATAATGCCCTCTGGTTGCCTAGCAACATTTTTTTTTTTTTTTTTGCCTTCTGACATCAACCTGTCATTTTAATTTCATGGCAATAACGTTTATTTTATATCCACAAAAGCTGAATTATACATGATGTATTATAACATTATCAAGTTGCCTAGCAACCAACTAGCAATGGGCAATCATTTATGCACCTATAACACCTTATAAAAGCATTGTTATTTTCATTTGACAGCCAACAGCACGACCAGACCAAACGACACTGCTGCACAGGAACGCACCAATACAGAAAGTGAGTTTCTCACTTTCTCAGCATAGTGGCGCCAGTTCTACACCTGCTGCAGGTGCTGACTTGACCTCCCCCACAAGCTCACAAGCAGGACTATGATTGTCAGCTGCGGTAAAAGACCATGGAGTGGGAGTATGTCCAACTGCACAATAACAAGCAGCTGGATGATACTGAGGGTCACCACAGTAAGATAGGAGGGAGATTATCATCTAGTAAACTGATCACTGATGATGTCATTCTCTCAGATCAAAAAATAAAGGTAAAAAATGCTACACTAAGTCCACAGATATACCTGTGCAGCCGCTCAGGTAAAGCATCTGTGTGGGAAAAACTGTGGTAAGTGACTCCATACTTTCCTGAAGCATGCTGCTGTCTTCACTGCAGATTGCATTACTAGTAGTTTGTTAAATGGCCTCTAATGTAGTCGTGCAGCTTCTGTGTGTGTGCTGGGAGTGAGTGTGGGCCTGTGTTTGTGCTTTAAATCCCCACAGCCTTATTGTGCATATGTTTGGAAATTCCCACTCAAACTTTTTTTATGCACTTGGCATTTTGTTAGTGAATCTTTTCATAGTCTGATGCATTTAAAGCTAAACAAACCAACCTGATGTTACTGTGTGTTGTGATTCAGTAAGTTTTTCCTGTTGCTGCAGAGAGAAAAGATAAATCAATTTAACACCTACGACAGAGTGTGAGGCCATCTTGTGTTTGTGTGAGTCCAGTTTATGAGGCAGTGTGAATCTGTAAGACTGAGCACAACTGGCCAGCTCACAGCAAATCACCAAAACCATCTGAGTTAGGATCAGTCCATACAGAAAATGAAGAATATTACAAATATTTTTCAGTAGTAAAGAATATAGCCAGCTTTAATGTTGAGATTTTTTTTTTAACTGCACACAACATTTTTAGCAAGGCTGTGATTTAATTTTCATGCAAAGTGTTTCATAACCCCGAACACAAAGAAGTGTTGCAGCTGTTTGAAAAGCTCCATCCGAACACGAGGATTTGTTTCTGATCTTGCAGCTATTTGTCAGACAGCCCTGACTCTCTGGTAAGTGCTACAGATCAAAGAAATCAGAAGGAAAGCGTCAGCAATGACTCAGATTAAAACTTCATTCGCTTTGCCTTTTCCTCTCCAGGCCAGTACAACTCCATTCCAAAATATTCCAACAAGAAAAAGGCCCCTGCAGTCTCGAGATGTACGAGGCTGATCTCGAAACCAGCATCAAAGTGAATTCTGAAGCTCTGAGTCACCAAAAAAGAAAAATAAAAACAGAGCGCTGCATCCACTTCAAAAAGCTTCAATCTGACTCAGAGTCAGAGGTGCTGCTCTCGTGAGGGCTGGTGCACAAACTTGACACACCTCACAGAGGAGAAAAAGACAAATCTCTCAGATGAATCCTCAGATTGCAATGGAAGCATGTGTCAAACACCCCCCCCCCTCCACCGCCCACCCACCCCTCCAGCATGCTGCTTCTGTGACAAATACAAATTAATTTCACAAGGATGAATAATCGGTTCACTTGTCCATTTGCATTTCAAGCAACCACGGCGAGTCCCCTGAGCGCGTTCAGAAAGAATGATTATTAACACGGCCCTCTTGAGAAGAAATAAAGAGTTTGGGGGGCTTCAGGAGCTGTTTTTTCCGCGTGAAGTCTCAGTGTCCCACGTGCTGTTAAACAGGTGCTCAGAGTGAGTACGCTCTGTCCACATGAAGGTCAAGCCAGGTAAGCTGGTCCCCTTACATGAAAAACACTGCTCAGTTTGGCTCCCCCACCCCTCCTTCCTTGTCCTCCCCCCATTTCCTCCCCTCTGGCTGCTCTCTCTCCTTCTAGCTCTGGCATCTTTTTTTGTTGCTTCTCTTGGGGCGATGCAAAAGAAGCCAGATAATCTTGGTGCATGCAGTGTGTGTGCAGAGAGCGAGTGGCTGAATCACTAAAAGCGACCCCCCCCCCAAAAAATAAAATAAATAAATAAAAAATAAATAAATCTGCTGGTGCATAATGTGGCAGTTTAAGCAGAAACAAGCTAAATGAATGACGGCAGCGTACCTGGCTTGTGGTCCTGTGCAGGTTGGTGTCCCCCTCTGGCCGAGGCTCTACATGGCACCGGTGGGTTTGTATCTGCACGTGTGTGTGTGTGTCTGTGTGTGTGTGTGTGTGTGTGTGTGTGTGTGTGAGATGGAGCAAAGAGAGAGAAGTGAGTGCTGTTGAGGAGACGGGGAGAGTGCACAGTGCAGTGTAGAAGATTGGAGGCTGGGTACTCAGTGTGTGCTAAGACAGAGCCTGTACATCTCTCTCTCTCTCTCTGCCTCACTCTCTCTGTGAGTATAATCCTTTCCACAGTCTACGGGGACGAGCTGCAAATGAACCGGCTCCATCGCTCCCTCTCTCCCTCCACTTCGCTCTTATTCTGTATCTCGGCTTTGCACATGAGCCCCAAGCAGAAATACCCTCCCCATGCCTCCACCTTGCAGTAGATAAGGCAGAATTGCAGAGAGCAGTGCTGCCCTTAATGACTGCTACAACTCCGTCTCCCCCCTTGCAAAGGTCTTTACGACGCCACCACGCTCATTTGTGTCGCAGTGACTCCACCGAGTGATCAGACCGTCACTCCAGCGGTGCCATTTAGACATGCATGTTTATTGTTTATAGGAGCACTCAAGACGTGGTGATACCTTCGGCGAAGAAAGGACATCCGATGTACTGTTTTGAGTCGAGGCTTGTTTGTGAAGCGGCTTCAGCTGCATTGGAAGTTTTGTGTACTCGTTTCTGGCAGCTCTTTGAGATGCGTTATGCAAATGTTGTTAGTGACTCAGACCATCCTTTATCCCATCTGGAAAAGTCTGGCAGTGAATCAAAACAGGCTGCACGCTGCCTGTTAGAGAGAGGGAACTGACTACAGTTTTGGTTATTGATGTCCTGATGTTAAACTTTTTTATGTAGTCAGAGTTCAGTTTTCTGAGGTTAAAGGGGTTAGCTCAGCCAAATGTAGACAGGTTTGGTGCACTTTTCAACCAGGGGTGCTTTTTATTAGAAGTGAAGGCAGCAATCCCCTCCCTCTTATTTTGAAAGTTCAGTTGCTGCTGACCTGCTAGCCCCTTTTCATCTTGTTTCCTGCTCCTCTTTTCTTATCTGCCTGAGGAAATGATGCAGTCCACCATTGATTTACTGCTGTGCAATCCTTTCACTCTTAGTGTGAGATTTTAGTCACTGCTAAACAGAACCTGCCTTTCCTGTAGTATAAAGATGGACGTAGCCATCGACACCACCCAGTGGTTTTGTGCATTGTGAAGATTTGGTGTTTGCATTTTTGCCAATGCCACGTTGGATATTTGGAGCCAGATGTTATTTGGCTGAGAGGGTGGAGTGCCAGTTTATCAGCTAGCATTATTTAGCTTGGTTAGCAAGCTTCATCCCATAAATTCTACTGGTGAGATCAGAGTTAGATACTACTGCTAATTAATGCCAAGTAACAGACTAATAAAACACCAGAAAAACCTTGGATGGGTTGTATCACACAGTGAGCCATAATATTTGTCAGTTAATCCATGAAAAAGGCTCCAGAAGGTTCAGTCCAGTGACTCAGATTAGTGGAGCAGAGGCCTAACAGCCATTATAAAACTGGACATTATAAAGTATTATTTAATAAATAATATTAAAAAAAACTTTCAGTGGGAAACACTGGAAATGTTATGGAAGCTTCAATGTTTAGATTATCAACTATTTAATATTATTTACTACACCTACAAAGTGTTATTACAAAATAGAACTGGCAAATAGTTGCGTCACAGCTCCGCTCCTCCAGCAGTATCTCCAACACTCCACAGACTTCACTTACGCTGCCCAAGAATATTTTTTAGTCTATTTTTGCTTTTTTCTTTCATCCTAAACCTTAATCCTAAACAACAACGTCATTGATCTAAACAATCCCTCATTCTTATTTTGAAAGTTCAGCCACTGTTAACCAGGTAGCTCTGCTGCTTCCTGTCTCATGGTACCCACTGGTGGGCTGATCAGGATGCTGGGGGCCGTCCTTGGTTTTATTTGGCTGTCTTGGGCTCTCCCATAGCAACTCTATTCCTCATTCTGCAAACTTGAGGGCAAACTATAATTTGAAGTAGGTGGAGACTTGCTGATGCTGTCTAAGCATGACTCCATCCAAAGGATAACTTACTGTAGATATTGTTGGAAAGTATACATGTGGTATTGTTGGTGTGTTTAATAAAACATGAGTGTGTCTCCTTTCCTCTGCTTTGTTATGGTCCAATTCTGTGTCATAAAATTTGATATTGTCTAGTTTTCTTACTCCTCTGTGATAACAAGCTGAATATCTTTGGCTTTGAGGCTGCTGGTGAGGAAAAATAAGATATTTGAAGATCATTAATTTTCAGCTGCAGCCCCGCGTGGTACACTATACAATTATATTTTACACCAACTGTGAGCCAGGCCTCATCACCCAACGCCAGTGTGGGATCTCACTAATGCTCCTGCAGCTGAATAGGGACAGATCCCTGCAGTAAAAATCAGATTTTAGAGCAGACACATTTTATACTGATATGAGATTCTATTTTTTTTTTCTTGAAAGAGACGGCACTGTCACACAGTTACAGGTTTTATTAAGCAATAAAATCTCAGATTGATACCACCTTTATGATTTTTTTAAACATAACTAGTAACTAGTAATTTCCAGAAGTAAAATGTTAACATTAGGCAGTAAACGAACTACATGACAGCATGCTGCTGTGTTTTTGGTGATGCTGTTGAAACTACTTCTGTATTTTCATCTAGCCATGGTTCTTTCTATTTCTGAGTAGATCAGCTGCTCTCCGAGGTCCAGTGAAACTGAAAAGTGTGACACAAACCAGAAATGGGGACCGTTTTCCTTCAAAGTAAAAGTTGGCCCTTGGAACGTATTGTCTGCAGCACCAGGGCACAGCTTTTACTTTGAAGGTGAACCTTTTCCATTTCCAGTTTGTGTCACACTTTTTCAACTTTTCAAGTCCCTTTAAATGAACTTTGGCTCGGACATGCTTCTGGATCTCGTTCACACACGGCTGCTTCATTTTAGCTTCAACCTGCAGCTGTGGTTGGCACAGTGTTTACAGACAGTGATTTCTGGATATGTTCCTGAGCCCATGCAGTGATTTCCATGCCTGTTTTTAATACAGTGCTGCCTGAAGGCCTGATGATCACAGGCATCGAAGATTGATTTTTCTGCCTTTTCCCTTGGGCACAGAGAATTCTCCAGATTCTCTGAGTCTTTTGAATGAATATCTCATCATTTACAGTCTATGTAATTATATATGCAGTTATTCTAAAATTGTTTGTGCAGATTGGTGAAACTCTGAGCATCCTTACTTCTGAAGAACTCTGCCTCTTTAAGATGTTCTTTTTATAGTCAACCATGTTACTGGCCTGTTGCCAGTTAACCTGAAGGATATACTACCAACAAAGTTCAACAGACCCAGGCTTCCTCTGTGTTTGGTATCTTGATAAAACTTAAAACCCCAGTTGGAGATAACGGGTATCCCAGTGGTTGTTGTCAGTGTTCTCTTTTGGGCTTTTTGCTTCAGGCTCTGTGTGCGCTAACATAAAAGTTGCCGTTTAGCAGCTCATCTGCAGCTCTGACTCTACTTCCACTCCAAATGATCCCTATGAGTGCCCTCTACTCCAATCAAGGATGTTATCAGATATGATAAAATGGTGATTAAAAATCTAGAAAGAACATTAAACAGTAAAATGCAACAATTTTGCAAACAAGACAAGAGATTAATGCACAGGAAATCGTTAATCTTGGGATTAAGCATTCTGGGGTGAAACAGACATTTTAATTCAAGTGAATTCTTTTTGCTGCTGTTTATTTCTGAGGTGGCAGCTGCACATTAGAGTCTGAAGATTTTAATTGGATCCATTCAAAGGTTACTGTCCCACAGCATAAAATCAATAATGCACTTAAAACATGCTGTTAATAAAAGAATCAGTGAGAACATGGCGCTTCCAGCTGATTTTAAACCGTAACATGGAGGATAACCTGCTCCCAACCAGGTTGGGCGTTCAGCATAAGTTACCACGATGATTTAGCCGCCTAAAAAGAGAACCGCTTTTGTGAGACAAAAAACTCTGACTTTAAGCTCGACATCGCTTGCTAACCCACCAATCAGGCTTTGTAGCACACCCCTTTGACTAGCTGCAGCTGTTCCTCCAGCTCTTTCTTTTAAGTACTTTACTTTTCCTGCCTGTTGTTTCATGACATATGAACTATTTCATGAAAAATATAAACGTCTCATTTTAAACATTTTTATTCTGTGTTCTGGAACTGGGGTTGAAGGTCGTCACTGCAGTTGTTTAACTGGCGCACTGAAGATCAATTGAGGCTCTACTATATGTGGCCCGTGAACTAAAATGAGTTTGTTGTTTGTTAAAGGCTCCGTGAATTCTTAGATCACCGCATGGAGTCAGGAACACTCGAACACATCGTCAGTGCACCTGTATGTATATGACAAAAAATAAGGAACAGCAGAATAGGCCTTGTTTTGCGCTGCTCAGGTATTTTTAAACTAAATAAAGCTGTCATGCCAGGTGGAATGGGTCAAAGACATCTTCCCTTCACTGACTCCAGATGTACTGCACGCTGCCTATTTATGTCAGTCACTCTCACTGCGATTCACCGCTGCAAGAGCAATCAGCAGCATAGAGAGCAAATTGGTCATGATGTTAAGCTATGCCTTTTTCCTCTAGCTGGGCTTTCAGTTTGTCATACATCCATCTGTATGTGTCTGTGTCTGTAATGTGTTTCTTGGCATGTTTAGACCAATTTCCTCTTCCTCCGTGCTCACTCGAATGCTCCCGATTCCTAATTTAGCCCCAGTGTTTCTCCCCACCCACCCACCCACACACACACACACACACACACACACACACACACACACACACACACACACACGGCCTACTCTGTGTGTATCCATGATGCTACAGAGCTCCAACATGTCAAACCACTCGCTTCCCCGTGATGGCTGTAGGGTGGAAACTTGAGCCTGGCGGATTATGAGCACGTCAAATTGGCAGAATGTATTAACGTCATGCCGATCACCATCACATTTACCCTCACTGGTCAATTATCAAGATAGATAGCTCAAACAGATAATAGCCCGCAACGGTGCCTGGACCCATTTTCTGCTTAGTGGACAAAGAGGAATGAAGTGGGATGGAGAGGGGAAGGGGGGAGGAAGGAAAGTAAGAGCTGGTGATGTTGTGATTGGTAGGAAATGCTACTTTCAGCAGAGCTAAAATCAGATCAGGCAGACGGAGATAGAAGAAGGGCAAAGGCAAAAAAAAGAGAGGAGGGCGCCTGTGTTATTGCAGGCTGCATTTGGATGCAGGCTGGGGGCCCGGGTGGCAGAAATATGGATGGAGAGGCACACTTGTCATCCCAATGAAATCATTCTCCAAGGCTGCTGAGGAACGCGAGAGCTGCACAGAAAAGATGAGATCCAACTGTGTGTGTGTGTGTGTGTGTGTGTGTGTGTGTGTTGGAGGAAAGGGGTTGCAACTGTGTTTCTGTGCAAGACATGGAGCGAGACGAGCAGAAGAGACAGAGAAAGTACAACCAAGAACTGTTTGCTGATTGTATCGCGGCGGCTTACAGGCATCTTTCCTCTCACACGTCTCCGTGTTTGAAGATCTCCATCTTAACTCAGCTCCCACATATGAACAAACAACATGAAACCCACCAACAAACATGCAGCCCAGTCATCCAAAACAATCAGCCACTCAGTACAGTGAAAGCTGCACTATGCTGTTTTCACTGCGGGAGTTAAAGCAGAATTATTGCCTTAGATCTGATAGTATTCTGCAGAAGCATCCTGACCTATCACAGAAATGCATACATGCTGAAGCTAAAGCTGCTGCCCATGACAGTGATACAAAATGGTGGCCATTTTCTTCCAGCTGAAATGCATCTGCCAGAACTGTTTCGAGGCTTCCTCACGCTTCATTAGCCGTGTCCAAAATCCCTCCCAGTTTACCATATCCTCCTGAGACCTCGTGTCCTCTGTAGTGCTCACAAAAAAGTTCAATTGAAAGATTTTTTTTCCCCATCGGTTCTCAGGAGGGTATAGTGCACTACATTCTGTTTCTGTGTGCAAACTATGAGCAGATTCATGACTGTGGAAAATCTGCCCAGCCCTGGCATGTATAGATTAATTTTCCCCCAAAAAGACCCAATCAGACGAGGGCCTAAGCCCAGCCAGACCTGACCCAAATAGACTGGAGCAAAGCAGAGTGAAAGTGACCCACATACACAGAGTATACAAATGCCAAACCTGGCATGACGTGCCATCAGTTCATTTGATCGATCAACGGGCAGCAGAGATGGGAAGGAGCAGCGACATGATGGGATTTGATCAGAAAGTTAAAAAAATAATAATCATATCTCTATGTATGCACTCCGATATCGACCATACTGTTGAATAATCAGATTGTAATTTCCATTATGAGTTTAGCTTTCAGCAATTATGAAAATAAGAAAATCATGATAGCACGATTACCTTTTTCCGTTAATTTTAGCTACAGAGTCTGTCTTGTGTTATATACCAGGCGTGTCCCTTTCCATTGCAGTCGGGCTCGTTGGCCCTTTTCTCCCAGCCCAAACTCACTCAGCATTTAGTTCAGCTCTGTCAATGAGATCCATCTAGAAGTCTTAAAAGGTTTCAGAAACTAACCACCATCACCTCTGAATAAGACTATAGTTAAAGTTTAAGAACATCCCCTGCAGAAAACCTCACGTTCTGTTTAAGTTTAATAAATGCATGACATCTGTTAAGTTAATAGATAATCATCTTAATTAACTGAGATTACACATATTGATCAAAATGTATAACTATAGGTTTTCCCACAATCACATAACCCTATACAGAAACAGACGCTACTAAAGCTGTTCTTTACGGGCCAGCAGGGGGCAACTCATCTGATTGCAAAGGGATAATCAATTAATAAGAAATTTATGGGAAAATATCTGCTGGTTCAGTGAACACTTTCTTGATGGGATTGCAATCTAAATTGCTCGTTTCAAGTCTTACTGAATACAAAATGATGTTCACCCTTAGAGTCAAAGAAAGTGGAATATCCAGGTTATTCTTTACTGTGTGATTGGCAAGTCAGCGGCCAATAAGCATGTACTATCACTCCCTTTTTCAGTCCAATCTCCTCTTCTCATCTACTGCTGAAAGCAGACCAACTGAGAGACTCACTGAGATCTGGACTTTTAGGAATTATTTTCCTCTAGATGGATTCCTCTAGATGGTGACTAAAGGCTTTTTTTCTGTCAACTTAGTTCAACTTGAACTAAAGTCTTAGTGAGGTTGCGCTTTTAGAAAGAGATGAAAAAGGTGTGTTTTATTGATCTTGTTTTTATAATCAAATCAATCATTCAGCCTCACGCTCAGTGTAACATAAGAAAAGGTAAAAGCATAAAGTTTGACTTAAAAATCAATGAAAGGTTAAAAGTTGCACCAAACCAGCTCCAATAAGTTTAGTTACTCACTTTAAGTCACAGCATATGTACATTTGTAAAAATTACAGCTGTTTGACCCCATTCAGTGACAGAAACTTAACATTAATGATCACTGTTAACAAATCGAATGAGTTTCTAATGTAGTGAATGAATGAAAGAGGGAGAGATTTGTGTCGATCTTTCCCTAGCTGAGCCGGCCGCCTTCCTGCTCTCCACACATGAAAAATAATTTCTAAGCTGTTTTTGTATGTATGGAAAAAAGCCAATGGGCATCCTCTGACCTGCAATTCTGACTGCAGCAAATGCATCCAAATGCTTCATTGCCCAGTGCTCTCTGCCAGCTTGGACTGCAGCAGGAGAGAGAGAAACTTCAATATCCCTTTACAAAGCACAAACACTCACAAATGAAGCTCCTTCATGGTAATTTAAAAATGTAAAGCGTACATCCAAAAATGTTTTGAAACGTTGGCTCAAAGGATAGAGCCATGCTTCAGATGAAACCTGAAAAGTTAGGACCTGTGGAAAAACATGGAGCTGTGGTTAACTCAGCCAAAACAAACATGGTTTATTACCTGAAGCAGCGGCTTCTAATAAAGCATGAGAAGTGCTTAGAGTCTCAGACAGCTGTGAAGTACATCCCCCGGAAGAAGCAGCAAAGCACTGTGAAATAACAGCAGTAAACTGAGGCACTGCTATCTGCTTCATCCCGCAGCACAACATCAGAACCTCGAATGGAAGTCTGACTGCAAACATTCGCGCTGTGAATAACAAGAGTAAAGATTCCTGCTCGCAACAGAAATCCACAGAAACGACAGGACCAAAGATTTCCCAGCAGAGCGCTGCACTAAAACGAATAATGAGAGGAATAATGCTTTGTGTTTGATGTTTTCATTAAAAAAAAGCAAAAGACAGAAATGAGGTTTCCAGCCTGGACTACACCATAAATTAACCTGCAGCATTTTCAGTGATTCAACCCTGATCCTAATAGATACAGAATTAACTGCAGCTGCTATTCACTTTATTTCTTTTCTGAATCGAGTGAGACAGTGCATTTTTATCAAATGTTCCGCTCAATTCTTCTTTATTGTTTTGCTGCTTAAATTCAACTGTAAGGCAACAGCCAATCTGCTTGTTATTTCTGACCAGCATTAAAGAGGAAACTGGGTAAGACTCTCAGCCAAGGGCATGGCCGCACCAAAAATCTGCTTTCGAACAATAAAACCATAGGTGGAAAATACTTTTGAGATGAGGGTGTCTGACCTCTTTTTCCAAGACAATGCATCATGTTAAATTTAACTATATAATGCAAAATATTACAGCATGCAATGAAAGTTCTTGTGCTAATTGTAAATGCAAAATAATGCACTAACTTGAATGTGTCATTTGTCATTTTTAGGTCCAAATACTCCTTTGGTTCCCAAAAGCAAACAAACACAGAATAGGACAAATTCTTTCAGCTCCAATAAAATGATCCGTGTGGCTGTTTTCCATGTGTTACAATAAAATTTAACATCCAGGCATCCATGAAAAAGCAGCTAGTTTCCATCTAATGATCATACACTCTGTCCTTACTGAAGTCTTTCTAAGAAACTTCTAACTTTGGATGTAAGCAAAGACAGAAATTAACTACCACAAACATTTGAAGGGATCTGGAGTCGGACTAGATCATTTTTACTTGAAGGCAGGCTGCAGGGCTGTGGTTAGGATAATATAGACACATTAGCACAGTGAAGCTGTAAGCTGAGGGTTACGCTGCTCTCAATAAAAGTTAATGGGAAGAGACAAACTCCCAGGATAATATATAATTCAGTTCAGTTGTATTTATATAGCACCAAATCATAACAGTCGCCTCAAGGTGCTTTATATTGTAAGGTAAAGACTCCACAATAATACAGAGAAAACCCAACAATCAGACAACCCCCTAAGATCAAGCACTTTGCAACAGTGGGAAAGAAAAACTCCCTTTAACAGGAAGAAACCTCTGGCAGAACCAGGCTTCAGGCAGTCATCTGCTGTGACCAGTTGGGGGTGAGCGGAGAGAGACAAGAGGATTAAATCTAATGATTTAATTGGTGGTGTATAAACAGAGAGGGTGAAAAAAGATGAGTGAAGAAGAAACACTCAGTGCATCATGGGAACCCCCTAGCAGCCTAGGCCTATTGCAGCATAAATAAGGGAGGGTTCAGGGTCAGCTTATCCAGCTCTAAGACATTCCTGCAGTTTAACTAATTGATGTGTGTCATCTGGCTTCAAGGGTAGATAAAGCTGGGTATCATCTGCATAGCAATGAACATGTATGCAATGCCTTCTAATAATACTACCTAAGGGAAGCATGTATAGTGCAAGTAGAATTGGTCCAAGCATGAGAAAAAAAGAAGGGTAGACATTCGCCAATAATTAGCTACAACAGCTGGGTCAAGTGATGGCTTTTTAAGTGATGATTTAATTACTGCCACCTTAAAGGTGGTCCATATCCTGTTAATAAAGATAGATTGATCATATTTAGGATTGGAACATTAATTAATGGTAGGACTTCTTCTGGGCAGCACGGTGGCGCAGTGGTTAGCACTGTTCAAATCCACCATCCGGGACCTTTCTTTTTCTTTTGGAGTTTGCATGTTCTGTCATCACTTAACAAGCAGACAGATATAAATCAGTGGAGACACTTCGTGTCTGTAATAACTGTTATGACAAAGTTTTCCAAGTCTGTCTCCTAAACTTTTTTATACTGCACAGCTTTTCATAATGATATCACCTCCTCCTCCCTCTGTCCTTCTCTGAGTCCCCTCTCCTCATTCAAATATCCATTATTCCAGAGGACAGAAGCTTTTCATTTTGCAGTCTGATCAGGGTTTAAGGAGGGCTATTCTGTGTAATCAGCTAATGAGCAGCTCGTTAACTGTTGCTCACTGTAATTTAGTCATCAACGTTGCTGAGCGGCATTTGCTGTGTTTGCTGATTTCAGAGGACACGTGTCAAAGCTGTCACGCCAGCTTAAGAGATACCAAAGAGCAGAGGGAGATCTGAGCTGTCGTACAGCACATGTAGAAACACAATTTGCTCACAACCATTCCACATACGAACACATGATGTATGCAAGCAGATGGCTGGGCTGCATCTCAGCAGCATGTTTGCACAGACTAGAAACATCTCAGATGATAACGTTTTTCTTTAAAGCTAAAGTGTAAGATTCTTTTTTCCAAGGTGCACAGATTATTATAAAATGAAAATTTGCCACAACCCATCCACCATCACTTCTTAGCGTGCCCCCCCTTCTTGTAGTTAGTGTTATTGACAGGTGCAATAAACTTAAAACCATAAACTGTATATAAAAGATCATAATCCATTGGTTTGCAAAACCCCATTTTTAAAACTGTCACCATCTTAGTTTTGTGAAACCAGACAGTTCAAGTTACAGGTACAGGTTACAGGTCTGTGAGAGCCAGAAATCTTGCTTGTTTGTTATTGACCAAATACTTATTTTCCACCATGATTTACAAATAAATTCTTTAAAAATCCTAGAATGGTTTTTTTTTTCTCATTTTGCCTCTCATAATTGAAGTGTACCTATGATGGGAATTACAGACCTCTCTCATCTTTCTGTGTAGGAGAACTTGCACAATCAGTGGCTGACTAAATACTTTTTTGCCCCACTGTAACTAAGGGAGGGTTCATGGTCACCTGATCAAGCCCTAACTATAAGTTCGATCAAAAAGGAAAGTTTTAAGCCTAATCTTAAAAATAGAGAGGGTGTCTGTCTCCTGAATCCAAACTGGGAGCTGGTTCCACAGAAGAGGGGCCTGAAAGCTGAAGGCTCTGCCTCCCATTCTACTCTTAAGCATCTTAGGAACCACAAGTAAGCCAGCAGTGTGAGAGCGAAGTGCTCTGTTGGGGTGATATGGTACTGTGAGGTCTTTAAGATGAGATGGGGTCTGATTATTCAAGACCTTGTATGCGAGGAGAAGAATTTTAAATTCTATTCTCAATTAACAGGGAGCCAATGAAGAGAAGCTAATATGGGAGAAAAATGATCTCTCTTTCTAGTACCTGTCAGTACTCTAGCTGCTCTTTAACATTATGGTCTGCTCACGCACATTATTATTCTCCCAAATATCTGTGGCAGACCTTTGCTGTTGTTCAGATTCACTTCCAGTAAACAAATTGTCACATATCAATGCTCATTCTCACGTCTAAAATCAATTTCTATGTAACTCAAGTTACAAAATTCGCAATAATCCTGTCCTTTCAGGAAACAGGTCTTGATATGCTATATAGTGTCAGAGCAGTGCTGGTTACACACCGAGCATGTCCAATTCATTGTATGTAACATTGTATAACACTGTATGAAACATGTGGTGTTGTGTTTGTAGTCTAAATCAGTGTCCCACAGATAAACAAGCAAATATACTGAGACATTTTATATGACACGCTCTCTACCTGTGACAGTGTGTCTCCTGGAAGCAGGTTCCTCTGTGCTTTTTGTGACCTGATGTAAGACAGTGATGCCATCTGATAGGCTGTTCTCTACCTGAGATGCCACTGAAATAGCATTCCTTATCAAGGACAAAACGTTACAGCTGTAAAAATCTGGAGATGAATATCTGAGTCAGTCTCTCAGGGAGCGCTGTCAAATCAACCTATGAATTTCCTACTGTACCGGGTGAGTATGTGACAGCAGCAGGAAGACCTTGAAATAACCTCCTCCAGTGCACATTTCTCCATGACGGTTTTAAACGCCTCTCCTATGGCATCTCAAAGCTGCAACAAAGACCATTTGAGGAGCGTCTCCAGAGACGTTGTGGAAGAATGCAAGAGCACCTGTGCAAAAACATATGCTGCTCTCAAATTTACCCCGACCGCTGAGGGAGACATGAAAGCTGCAGAGAGAAGCTGATTGGCTGATGCATCCAATGAGCTGGGAATCAAACTTCAACAAAATATACACAGCTGGGAACTGTGGACCTGCTTCAAAGGAACCTTTAAAGTCTAACAGTGGATTCTGTCTCAGGCAACAACTGAGATTTAGAACAAGAAAGAGCTTTTTTTGTTAGATTTAATATAATAATCATGTATACTTAAAAAGTTAAAAAGTTAATAGACCATTTTCATGGCAGAAATTGACACCTTATGCAGCTACAAGTGTAGCTAATAACATTAACAGTATCTCCGTTACATTTAGGAAGGTGTTCCAGCAATGTTCAACATCAAGACCACAGAAACTTCTGTGCTGTTTAAGTAAAAGTCTGCTGTGAGAAAAGGTCTGCAAGCTGTTAACGTTTAACAAGCCCCTGGTGGGAGTTAAAGAGGCATTTCACCAATTTTATATGCCAAAGTCAATTTACTAGTCACAGTGAGTGCTAATCAGCAAGTGGAAACAGTTCTAATGGCTCCGGAGCAGCTTTGTCAAGCATGAGTACGAGGCCTGAGCCAAACCGGATTTTTGACAGTCAGGAAGGAGCAAAAACTCAAACAGCAGGTGCTTCAGTAACCACCAGAAAACCTGCAAGAACGACACCAACAATGGCAATCACGTGTTCTTAAACAAACATGGACAGCACACAGCAGGGTGAAAGGTTTATGTGCAGTGATATTTGAGCTGAAAAGGTAACAGGAGGAAAGGAGGTCAGCGACTGTGTGGCCTGCAGCAGTAAGAGAAGGGAAGTTACCTGTATGCAGCCCTCAGGCAACACACAGTTAAAGGGGAAGAGAGCAACGTGGCAACCAGAAACAACAGAACATACATGAAATTCAGCAACTTTAATGCCCATCAGCAATGACTCATTGGCCGAAGTACCTTTTACCCGCTCTGTCTCAACATTTGATTTGTTGTCGTGCACTTTTTGCGCAAAGGTTATCCAGCCTGACGAGCTGAAGTGTGCCGCATTAACTGTAGTCATGGCAGTTTTTCTAGCTGCAGGTTAACATTGTAAAGCAGCCAGTTCACCCTGTGAAGTCTGAACCATGGAATAACTGCCAAAAAATTTAAATTTTTAGAAAATGGAGTGTTTATTGAACCTTCTGATGAACAAAAAAAGAAATATTAATTGCATATATGAGTTTTAATTTGTGTCATATTTGTTACATCCAACTTTTATTTTGCAATTTATTACTTAAAAATAAATTTTACAATTTATTTTGGTTTTTCAGAGGGAAAAAAATTAAACTGATGATGTGGAAGTCTCAAAAAAGTCACAAAAACATTAAATATGTTATTAAATATGATCCACTTGGCACTACAGGGTTAACAGTAGCTGAATTTACAAAAGAGCAATGGGATTGTGTGTTAGTAATCAGCACTGGATTGTGTAACCATGAGTGCAAAAACAGCTTTTTGAGACCGATGTGCAAATATCAGATTGGTACGTCCTAAATTTTGATTTCATTTGAGAGTAATAGGAATGCCTCAATTCGACTCAGCTCAGTTCCATCGCTTAAAAAATAAGAGTAAGTCAGGTTATTAAATCAAACAAGTCCTCTTGAAGATTTACTGGAACCTTCTGTGTCTAGATTGGTTTACAAGTGTTCCCACTCCCACAGAGTGGTCACTGAGATCCTCACGGGCTTTGTTGTTATAGATAATAGGACTGTGCTACAGCTGCATGGCTCTGTAATTTAAAAGGCAACCGCCCACACTGATGACACTCTCATTTGCCAGTATATGTCCTGAGTTCTAATGTAATCGTAAAATGAGTCCACTGTGTGGTAAATGACTGCATTGGTCGGTGTCGTTTGTACTTTATCTCTTAATTTCATCTGTGATACCTCCGAATTCAGCCATTTCTCGCTCTGTTAGTCATCCCTGGTGCCCAATAAAGCAGAGCAATGAAAATAAATCACATTTAAGGCTCTAATGGACAAAAACGCCTCTTTCATAAAATACACAACACATTTTCAAATGCATGCAGAAACATGCAGAATCATTAAAGATTCTCTGCCACCAAAGTCCATCCTTGCACAATAACATATAATTAATGTGAAAGCTGTCTACTGTCTACCCTTTCACTGGTGCAAAGGAGTTTAAATGTGAACACATCCTTACCAGAGTGCACACATTAACGGGCCTGAGGTCATTATCAGCACTTCATGTCCAGCAAAAATGGGAACTGGCTGCTACCGAAGAAAATCTGACACACTGGTTTGCAATTAAGCTGATTTATAACAAAAGCGGCCAGAATGTCTTCCACAAGAGACGATTCTCTGCTTTATTCGAACCATTTTTCTTCCACATGGCAACTGGAGGCTGGACGACATAAATACTGATGACACAGTCGCCAACCAAAACATAAAAAGGCTGTTTTGCTTTTTGTCTGCTTTTCTTATTTGTCATTGTGAGATTGGGTTTTTCGCCTTTTCAGCCAATAACATTTATCTTCATATACAGGACAGACCATCAGCATCCAATAATAACAGTGTCCTGTAAAAATGATCCTCCAGCTCTTCTCTGCCATGTATGTCCTAATGCACGTCAGCAGTCTGAGGCGAGCTCGCAAGAGATAAAAGTCGCCTCCACCCCGGGGCCTAAAGCAGGTCAAGTCAGTAAAATTTTAAAGTGGATGGAAAGATGTTCTAAGAGTGTCCCAGAAACAGTGTGGTGGGACTGAAAAACCAGAAACAACCTGCAAAAAAAAAAAAAAAATGATTCTGAACTTTCCTGATCATGACTAACCTGATGGGACAGATGGTTTGTTTACGGAGAATCATATGAGGAGTTAATACTTGGCAGGTAACTGGAACCATCTGTCTGTCACCGCCTTTTGCAGCAAACTTTAGCCAGCCGCTTCAACAACCCACAGAGCGTGCAAATCAAGACCCGAAGACCAAATCTGATCTGCCAGTCAATTTGGTTCACATATCTTTAACTTTATTTTAAACTTTCCACGAAACTTCTAAGTTTTCATGTTTAAGAAACAGGCAAAACTTAGGTTAACCTGTAAGGAGCCCAAGCCCCAGACAGCACAGCTCTGTGGGGCCTCAGATACATGCACACCTGTCTACCTAGGCAAGATGAACCACTTTCCAGCGTGGCCCTTAGTAAAACTTAGTTCCAGATTCCCTCCAGAGACTGCCAAACCTGACTTTAACTGCCACGTGTCAGCCCCACCGCTCCAAACTGCTCTCTATGTGACTGCACGTAGTTGTAACAGACTTATGACATGCTAGTTTTACCTGGCAGATGTTGCAGGGGATCTCTTTTTTTTTTTTTGGAAGGATTTCCACACAGTGTGAGGGCTGGAGTGGTATTTGGATGCATCCTTGTCCTGAGTCTACTCTCACAACAACACAGTGTGTTGGCTGGATATCCAATAGTGTATCTACAGGCCTGCGTGTGTGTGTGTATGTGTTTGTGTGTGTGTTGTAAAGTGTAAAACACAGTTCCTGAACAGCACTGTAAGGTAGGTCCACCATTCTTCTTGTTAAAAGCTAAAAGCTACAGATGGAGGGTTGTGGAGGCCTATCATTGTCACGAATCAAGACTCATTCTCATGTCTAAAATCAATTTCTATGTAACTCAAGTTACAAAATTCACAATATAATCATTGCTCAGCCAGGTGAGGCCATCCTGTCTTGAACACCTTACACCCCTCAGATAAACTTTTCAAGGCTTATTCAGCTCTTCTGTGAATAAATCAGACAGGCTGCTGAGATCCAGTGGTCAGCTTTACACAGCAGTGACAGCCAAATTAAGATTTATTGTTAATAACACTCTGATGTGTTGTGTCATAAATGTTTTACTGCTTCATCTCAAAGGGAAGGCCATGGTTGTTTAATTATGCACTTTTACTGGCTAAGAGTCTTCCTCCGTTTCAGTCTTACAGCTCTTAAATGAGGCTCTGCAGTGATAATAGTCTGCCAAAAAAAAAAAAACTCCATCAATATGCATTTTATATGAATAAGCCAGCTTCCCATGTCATCACATTTGAGCAGCATTTGCAGGACTGAAGCAAGGACACTTAGTGCAGCACACTTGGACAAAGTGTCCTTGAACAAGAAGCTGACTGCCTGCCAGCTCCACAGGTGCTGCTCTTTCCTGAACTCCATTCAAAAGGCAATTTTCAAAGGAGAGACTCTCTCTTCAAACAGCAGCGAGATTTATACTTCATGAGGAACAAACTGTGTCCCACGTTCACAATGCAGATAAGAGTCTGTCACATCTGCACACTGAAAATATGAAGTGTAGAAGCTACTTCAGGCGTATTTTCATTTGTATTTCTTCTTCCAATTTGCTGTTTAATTAGGTGTTTGATATATAAGGTGAAGGAGGTAGAGCAGCTACGCTGTCAGTTCAATAGGCAGTGTATGAACAGTTTAAGCTCAACAACAGTTAAATATTTGGAATCTTGAATCAGTTGAACTTAAACTCAATAAAGCATAAATTAATTCTCCCTATGGCAGCTCATCAGTGACAAGGATATCATTTTTCAATGACTGACTGAAAGGGGATTCGTGGCAGCCTGCTTGTGTCAGTTTGTTTAGGTATCTAACCTGTGCAGACATTTTTGTGTGCAGCCTGATGTGCATCAGTCAAACAGGGAGTGAGAATGGAGCTCAACATGTAGGAGGAAAAGCACAAAAAAGCATCATATATATTATATATATATTATATATATATATATAATATATATGATGCTTTTTGTGCTTTTGCCTCCTAGTGTTGAGCTCATCTAGCTCCTGTTTAGACTGATGCACATCAGGCTGCACACAAAAATGTCTGCACAGGTTGATACCTAAACAAACTAGACACGAGCGGGCTCCCACAATCCCTTCAGTCAGTCAATTGAAGAATGATCTCCTTCCACTGGTGGCTAGGTAGGGGGGAGTTAATTTTTGTCGGTTAAGTTCAACTGATTCAAGATTCCAAATATTAACTGTTGTTAACTTAAACTCAATAAAGCATAAATTAATTCTCCCTATGGCAGCTCATCAGTGACAAGGATATCATTTTTAAATGACTGACTGAAAGGGGATTGGTAACGTGCTTGTGTCAGTTTGTTTAGGTATCTAACCTGTGCAGACATTTTTGTGTGCAGCCTGATGTGCATCAGTCAAACAGGGAGTGAGAG